>JASSUY010022194.1:0-16178 GCA_032466535.1 Forpus xanthops
CAAACTTAAAGAGGGGAAGTTTAGATTGGATATGAGGAAGAAATTCTTTACTGTAAGGGTGGTGAGGCACTGGAATGAGTTGCCCAGGGAAGTTATGAATGCTCCATCACTGGCGGTGTTCAAGGCCGGGTTAGACATAGCCTTGGGTGACATGGTTTAGCAGGAGGTGTCCCTGCCCATGAGAGCGGGGTGGAACTAGATGGCCTTAAGGTCCTTTCCAACCCTAACTATTCTATGATTCTATTATTCCATAATGGGGCTTTCATAAATCCATAACAGGTACAGTCAGAAGTGGCATAGAGTGGGCATTAGAAGACATGGCTTCTGTGCAGTGGAAATTTCCATTTAACGATTTTTGAACATAAAACTCAAAAGACTTTCATTTTGCCAGGATAATAGAGTATTTAAATAAAACTGTTACTTCAGACAGGAAATACGTGTTGCCTCTTAGGTCTGTGGTGGTTGTTTATGTAGTTATGGTTTTCACCATAATAGCACCAATAATGCTATTACATGTTGAAAAAATGCAGCTGTTGCAGGCTGGCTAAAGCTACGTCAGAGCAAAATGGGTTACACATTGCAGGCACAATTCTTTCATGAGAATAAGAGGTTTTAATCTGCAAATGCAGCATAATAGTATTCCCAGGTCAATTTCTGCTTTGCTCACTAAGGCAAATGGTGTAAATTAGTTTAAATAGGTGGTGGAATTGAAGTGACAAGAGTAATTTATGCTACCTGAAGTTCTGTTAACTCCTTTAAAAGATGAGACACTCTGTTAAATTCCTTGCAGACTGGTCTCATTGGGCAGGCTTGAAGGATGCTCAGTACATTTCCCTGGGTCCTGCAGCTCACTTTGTAGAGCCTGTGGGCAGAATCCTTCAGGATGGCTTGGTTGTCAGCTGCCTTCCATCACAGACTGTAGCTCTTTCAAACAGGGTTCAAACTGGTTTTGTTTCTACCACTCTATTACTAAATACTGAATGTACTCTTTGCACTCACAAGTATCTTCAGTGCCCAGAAGCATGTGAGCAATGTGAGATAAAGCAGTATCTACCTCAAGTCCTTTTATAGATAACATTTACTGGTTCAGAAACATGCACAATTTGCACAGACTGCTGCTGACACATTTCATTCATAAGCATATTATTCCTTGTCCTGGGTTCAGCAGTAGCAATCATTTTTCTCCGTTCTAGTAGCTGGTGCAGTGCTGTGGTTTTGACTTTCGGCCTGGGAGCAGTGCTGATAACACTGATGTTTTTAGTTGCCTCTCAGTAATGTTTACTCTGACCAAAGACTTTCTGATCCTCATGGTCTGCCAGGGAGGAAGGGAAGCTGTGAGGAAGCAGAGACAGGACACCTAATCCAAACTAGCCAAAGAGGTATTCCATATCACAGCATGTCATGATCACTATATAAACTGGGGGCAGTTATCTGGAAGGGTTAGATCACTGCTCAGTTGGTCTGGGTATTGGTCAGCAGGTGGTAAGCGGTTGTATTCTCTTCCCTTGTTATTCCCCTTATCATTATTATTACTGGGGGTAGCAGCAGTGGTTTGTGTTATACCTTAGTTACTGGACTGTTCTTATCTCAACCTGCGGGAGTTACATTCTTTCCATTCTCCTCCCCATTCCTCCAGGAGCAGGGGGAAGGAAGGGGGGAAGTGAGCGAGTGGCTGCATGGTGCTGAGTTACCATCTGAGCTTAAACCACGACATACCTTAGTCTCAAATGTGTGATACCAGAATGACAAAAGAACTCTGTTTATGTTATTTTACATATGACCTCCACTGTTAAAGCACAGGTTTTAGAGCAATGTAGTTTTCTCTATTGCAGAATTCTTAGCTGGGGAAAAAAGCATGGGCAAGGAAATGAACAAACCCCAATTTGTTCTTTTTATTCTTAAAAGAGGAGCTGCAATGTGTTGCTTGAACAATCTTTCCTCAAGTGTCATTCCCAGTAAATTACAGTTTCTCTTGCACACCACATGCGTCATTAAACATTCCATGCATCTCCCAGTGTTTCTATATCCTTTCACTGAGAAAGCCAGTAATAAGATTAATCTTTGTCACTAACAATCACTTGTACAGCTGTGAGGAAGGAACATGTTATATATAAATGCACAATGGAAGCCAAAGGTTAAGCTGAGGTCTACTAAATTAAGGGCATCTATCAGAATGCTCAGTTTTCTCATACCTCTTTATATATTCCTTCATATATTCCTGTGATGCTGCTATATTCAGGCATTTAAATTCTAACCCAGGGTTCCAAGTGATTGGTAGTTAGCCGTCTGCACTTGATATAAACAGTAATAGCAAAGAGAAAACCAGACCTGGAAATATGGCTGTATATTCACTACAGGGCTTTGGGATGACTTTCTTTTCACACCCTTAACAACATCCTTGAGGAATCGGTGCTTTCTCTTCCGTTCAGGCATCTGAGCTACCCCTAACTTTTAACTAGAACTATGAATTGGGAAATAGCTGGTTGGGCTTGTCTGAGATCATCAGGATAAAATTGATCCTATAAGCGAGTATGCAGTTGTTGCACAGTTATGCCTGTGGAAGAGCATTTAGTGTTACTGGTTTGTGAAGACACATGCTGGAGGAGTCTCCTGCAACTCCTATGGAGACCTTCCTCTTGCAATTGTGATCTTCTGTGCTGCTGAGTTTCAGTCCTATGACCTCTGTGAATTCTGTATTGGTGGCAGCCCATACTGCTTGCAAAACACAAGATGGTGTAAAAAGGCAACTGCTGTTCAGGGTTCAGGGTATATTCTGGATTCATTTTTCTTATATTGTATTTAATTCTTTGAAGTATCAGTGCAGAACTACATGGGTACACATGAACAGCATGAGACCACTCATATGTTAACAACTAACTATTTTACTTCATCACATATTTCTAGGCATTATAGAAGAATTAGATCTTGGCCAGACAAAGAAGTAGAGAGCATTTTATAGTGATCTAGATAAGCAAGGTATGTCTGGGAAATGCTAATAAGCATTTTACCTCTCTGATCTCTTTCTGCTTGACTGATTTATCATATAATGCAGCACATTGCTATGCAGGTATCCTTCCTTTTCATGATCCTGTGTTACACTTAATAAACCCTGCCCTTCAGCAGGGCTTGTTAACACAAGCAGCCTGAAGCATTACTAGCTGCTACTGTTCTCAGTTCTTCCCTTAGTTTGGCCATGGCTGTTAGCAGACAGTTCTATTCTGCATTTGAATCATGTCCTTTTAATGAAAGTCCCACAGCCAAGAAAAAATGGGAAAATAAAGCCAGCTTGCAAGCTGGTGTCAGGGCTCCAGGTGCCAGAGATACAATTTCAGTCCTCCTGATATGCCAAGGTACTAAAACAGTGAGAGGTGATGTGCTCAGCTGTTAGGGCTGAGTGGAGAGGATCCCTCCAGTTCTGAAGTTTATGCTGCATTTTGTGAATCCTTCAGTGTCAGAAAAATGTGATAAAATACCATGTGTAAAGACAAGAATGCGGGGTTAGTTCTCCCTATGCTTCCAGCCTCCAAGTTAGTCAGTTTATAACGAAATTCGGGCAAAACAGGTGAGAATTCACAGTCATTTACTTGAATAAATATTTTAAGAATATAGGTATGTCTACATCTTTTTCCTCTGCTATGTAAGTACCTCATTTGGCATCTACAGCCAAAAACTACCGCTAAAGGGAGTTTTCTGGATTTATTTCAAAAAAAGAAAAAAAGAAAAAAAGAATCCTGAGTAATTTCCATTTTTTGCTAAAAATAGCTTTATAGGGAAAGGTGTATTTCATACAAAACAAAATGATAGGTCCCTTTCTACAGAGGTGGAAGGTGTGAGTTTTCTCTCATGCTAAGAAAAATTGGAGCTTTGTCTCATGTTCTGTATAAGTGCTTAAGTCCTACTTCCAAAACATGCTGTGTGTTCACAAGAAGTGGGAAGGATGCTACTGCACCTCACCACAGGCCTGAGCTTTTAGGCATGTGTTAGGCATCCTTTAAGAATGGATAAGGGTCAAAGTACTTGAGTGGACAATGAAGAATTATTTAGTGCCTGGATTTTACTTGAGTTTCTATGTAAAGTGTCAAGCTACTTACCATTGTCAAGAGCAAGGTATTTCCTAGTATGTCCAGAAGCTAAGGATTCATTACAGTCTTTTTCTAGTACTCCTTTCTTCTGTGTCTGCGTTTACTGTTCTTTTAAATTTGACTAATGGTATCTGCGTCATGAAGGATTTCCAAGTCCAAAGTAATTAAGTCTGAAAAGCGTGTTTGAGACATTCAGATAGCGCTGTCTAACTGCGTTGGTATAATTATACACTGCGTAACTGATCCAAGTACCAAAGAAAAGTGGAACATGAAAGAACAGCTAAATTTATCCCAGAAAATGGGTTCAGCAGTTCAGCATTCAGATTTAGATCAGTAGAGCAGCCTCACTGCTGTTAAAAGCCACATAATCAGCTAATTTTGGTTGTTGTGAAGTGCCTCTTTATGTGTGTTGATTTAGTTATTAATTAAGAGAACTTATTGTACAAGTAACATATGGTTTTGTTTTAGAATGTTCTCTGGATAAAACATTTATTTCTTGATTTCAATTGTTAAATGGTTTTCTTCCAGTAAACTTACCTTACTTTTACATTTTGCAAGCCATACATAGATCATAACATTCATAAAGTGTTTTTAGGGTATGGGGATGAACAATTTTGCACAAATTTAGCATACTGCAAATGAAAACTCAGAGAATATTTAAAAACCACCTGGTGGTGTGTGAAGATAGTGACTGGGCTACAGGTACAGTATTTAATCCTCTACCCTTTCACAACCCAGGTATAAAACAAATGCCAAAGTAATCTGCCAGTAGTGCAATCTGCTTTTTAAGTCAGCTAATGCATTTTGCTTCCCAAATTCAGATAGCATTGCTTATGCAAACTGAGATTTTACAGCTCACACATGCGTTCAAAATTAATTGTGTTAGCTGATAGCTCACACATGCGTTCAAAATTAATTGTGTTAGCTGATAGAAGTGTTGCTTTACGTTTTTTCCTTATGCCAACAGAGTAAGAGGTCCAGTAGCTTTGTTTAAAGATTTTTTTTAAAGTACAGCAGCTCTTTTAATAAAGGCGATAATATCTGGAATTTATTCTAATGTTGCAGGTGTGCAGAAGCATTGTGCACATTGAAGCAATGCTGTATAGAACTTTTGACTTGAAAAGAGAATTATAAAAGCAACCAGCTAACCTTGTCCTCATAAACACATTCAACGCAAAGTTTTCTGTTAATGTTAACAGAGCAGGACTTCATGTTGTGGAGATGGTAGTTTGTACTGGTTTTGCACCTGGCCTGGTGACTTAAAGCATGAGTATCATGCCCTTGAACCTCTTCTTCACAGCAGAAGCAAGCAAAAGGTGCTGTCCTCAGCTGATGGCTCTGTGTCTTAGTGAATCCTGAGTGAAAGTGCAAAGAGCTTTGCTAGGCTGCACTGGGGAACAGTACTTCAGACAACCAGAGTGCTCAGTCTGGGAAAGAAATGAAATAATGTGCCCAAACTCTGCTGTCCAGGGTGTTGTCCTGTTGTAGGCTTATGCAAAGGGGTAAATATAAACCTAGTGTGCAACATTAAACTCATTCTCAGCTGCTGCTTAAAATTCACATTCTCTTCATTGGTTGCAGTGATTATTAAAAATGAGATATATTAAGAACAGTAAGAACATGATTCATTGTATAGTATGTTAATTATGTTCAGAATTCTTACTATGCTCTTGAATCCTAATGGGACTTGTAGGTTTTTGGGTGATATGGTTGTTGAGTTTTAAGTGCTAAGACTGTAGTGATAGGACAAGGGGTAAAGGTTTCAAACTTCAACAGGGGAAGTTTAGATTGGATACGAGGAAGAAGTTCTTTACTGTAAGGGTGGTGAGGCACTGGAATGGGCTGCCCAGGGAAGTTATGAATGCTCCATCACTGGCTGTGTTCAAGGCCAGTTTGGACAGAGCCTTGGGTGACATGGTTTAGTGTGAGGTGTCCCTGCCCATGGCAGGGGTGTTGGAAGTAGATGATCTTAAGGTCCTTTCCAACCCTAACTATTCTATGATTCTATGATTCTAAAATATAGGCTGCAGCTACAGCTGGGTAATGAATGAGATGACTGGTTCAGTTTTACTTTATCACTGATTTATGCTTGTTGTGTGAGAGATAAACCAGAAAAGTGCTACTGCTCATTCAGACTGCAAAAATCAGATCTTTTTTTTTTTTCCTACCAGATGCAGAGAAATCAGATATAAATACTGGAGAACATACTTACAAAAAAAAAATATTTCAAATAAAATCTATGCTGAGATTCTGGCAGTAATAAAGCCTCCTAGAGAAGAGGAAAAAGTCACAAAAGATAAGAATAATAAAATTGAACGTAAAATTATCTTAGGAGTTTTAAAATGTTAGTGTTACTTCTTAATGGAATGGGTAAAGGTTTTCAACTTATTTTTTTAAAAGAAGACATAATTCTAAATTAGATTATCATTATCTCATTCATATCATAAATTATATTATTCCAAATTGTGGCTCAGTGCATAAAATTGAAAATTACATTTTACTTTTCAAGATAAAGGCATTATTCAAATTGTTCTGCTTGGGTGAAAAGTCCTAACGGGTACTATTTCTTAGAGCAGTTTTTAATGACCATATTTCAATTAGAGCACAGTGGTAAGCGTAACTACTATGCATTTTCAAAAATCAAAGCAGCTATCGGACTGGATTTGACTGCTGACAGTTTGACTGTGTGTATACATGATACTTTGCTGATGTTACTATTGGGACACGCTTGTTTATTTCTTTATTAGAGATTTTCTTAGCCGAAACTCATTATTTCTATGTCTTGTGGCTCTGCCCTTTCAGGAGGGCTCAACTGGCTGACCTACCATGGCAGCAGGAAGCTTTGCAAAGCTGCTGAAACACCCTGCACCAAAGGCCTTGGTTTACCTTTAAAAACTTCTGAGGATAGAAATCTGCGGTTGGGGAACTGCAGCAGACTTTATGATTCATTCAGGTTGCTGCAGGGGGGGATAAGACAGCAATGGAGCACGGGCATGCAGGGGAGATCAATGTACGATGGGATGACCATGTGGCATCCAGATCTGGCTCTTGAGTGGTTCTGGTTTATAGAATCATAGAATCAACCAAGTTGGAAAAAGACCTTTAAGATCATTGAACCCAACTGTTACCTCTGGACTATGACGCCCACCACTAAGCCGTGTCCTTAAGGGCAGAATGATCTCTCCTCATGGCTGCCATTCATGATCTCCAGTCACAGCCATCCCTCATCTGCCTTCTTATAGTGGCCCACACAATATAGCTGCCGCCCCTACCCCTTATGGCCACCACCCATCTCCTGTCAAGATCTCCCCTCATGGCCATCCCTTATGGCCCGTGGCTGCCCCTGCTCTCACTTCACAATCTCCCCTCACAACTTCCCCACAACTCCCTTCATGATCTTCCCTTATGGCCACCTCTGCTCTTCCTTTGACCTCCCCTCACCTCTCATTCCACCTCTCATTATATTCCCTTATGGCTGCCTCTGCTCTTCCCTCATAATCTCCATCTCTCATGGCCACCCCTCCTGTGTCCTCATGATTTCCTCTTATGGTCACCTCTCCTGTCCCCTTACAATCCTTATTCTTGACTGCCCCAGTTCTCCCCTCATGATCTTAACTCATGGATGCCCCTGATTTTTCCTCTCAATCTTCCCTCATTATCTTTCCCTCATGGCTGTCCTCCACAATCTCCCCTCATCCCTCATGGCTGCCTCTCCTGTCCTCTCACGATCTCCCCATACCTCTCATTTAATTGTTGTTGTTATTTTCATAGAATCCCAGACTGGTTGGGGTTGGAAAGGGACTTTAAAGCTCATCCAGTCCCAACCCCTGCTACAGCAGGGACACCTTCCACTAGACCAGGTTGCTCCAAGCCCCATCCAACCTGGCCTTGAGCAGGGATAGGGCAGCCACAGCTTCTCCGAGCACCCTGTGCCGTTGCTTCAGCACCTTCACAGGGACGAATTTCTGCCTAAGAGCTCATCTCAATCTCCCCTGTTTTTGTTCAAACCCATTATCTCATGTCCTACCACTACAGTCCCTAACGAAGAATTCCTCTCTGGCATCCTTGTAGGCTCCCTTCAAATACTCTGGAAGGCTGCTATTATTACGACTAATACTACTGCTGCCCTGGTGTTCTGGGGGTTCTCTTCTGCCCTGCTGATGTTTTCAGAGCCAGCCCCGCGTGCTGCAGCGGCAGCTCCCTCAGACCTGCAGCGGCTGAGGGCGAGCAGGGCCCGGCCCCTTGGCTGCCGGCAGGTGGCGCTGCAGGAGCGCGGGCGGCGGCCCGATCCCACGCTTCGCCTTCCTTCCGCGCTCCCTCCGCTCAGCTCTGTCCCCTGAAGCCCCCCAGACCCCCCTTGAAAACTCCTTCCTAAGCTCGCTGCATCTGTGTCCCCCTCTTGGGCAGCGCTTGCTTTATCTGTCGGGAGTTTATTCCCGGTATAAACGAGATGGATGCACAAAAATCAGTTTAGCATTGTTTTGTCCTTAAAGGTAGAAATCTGTGAGAGTCGCTTGGAAAGAATGAGGTATAAAATCACTGTGCATGCTCGGGATCTAGCTGGCCTCCAAATAAACCATGGCTGTTGATTGCTGTGTGTGTTATGCTGTTGATGCAGACGCTGCACAAACAGAAAGCTGAAATGAAGATGTTTGCTGCGCTTGCATAGAGATAAATGGTAGCAGGTGACGCACAAAGGGATGAATAAGCCAATGTCATTGAGGATTTTGGGAAGTTGTCTCGGGATACTGCCAGAGCCTGGCTTTTGTCAGGCTTTTGGCATTTTTCCTTTGTTTTACTGGGAAGAAGGAAGTTTGAGTCTTATTTTAGCCGCTGACTGAATAGAGCTGATTGTCAGCCCCCCACAAAAAGATTTTAATCTGGATGTGTTGCAGGTTTATAATAAACACACGAGGCTGTGAATCATCATCATCAGCTATCGAACGGTATGGATCATACTGCTATGGATAATGTAACCTGGAGACAAAATGTAGAGAGGAATAAATAATTAAAAAAAGTACTGTAGTCAAAGCCCTACAAAACTCCCATCAGAATCCTGCCGAAAAATTACAAGGTTCTACTAAACTTGATGTAGTAGAGATCAAAACAATGGGTGGAGAACTAGGAAAGAATGGCATCAGAGTAATTGAGAAAAAAAGTATTCCCAAGAGAGCCTTTGTGCTGGAAGTGATGCATTAGATAAAGTTTAAAGATGGATTTTTGAGATTGGTTAGTATAGTAAGAGGTTATTTAGAAGAATTTATATTATTGTGAGCATATTTCAAGGAGCAAATCTGATTTCAGCTGGCCGGTCATCTCATTAATGAACTGTACTTATGTGATATGTTTTCTTTTTATGTTCAAGACTGAGCATTCAGAGCCTCTAATTCATCCTCCTGCAGCCCACATGATATACATGGCAAGGTTAGGCAAGGAGATAATTATTCATAAGTGTCAGAAACAGTCAGGAAACTAGAGAATTCTTAGGATGTTATCGCCAGTCACTGACCCTGAAAAGATTGACATATGATAACGCTGTGAGACAGCCAGGTTGGGAGTTACTCTGGTTTGAGGTCATGTCTCTCAGCTGGTGAGAGACGACTCCTCCTCTAGCTTTGTCCTCTAGAGAGAGTCATTTCTTCTGCTGTGCTTTGATTTTATTCTTTAGGTATGTGTACCTGCTTCAAGGTGTGAGCCTGTCTGGGAAAAAAGTTTCTGAAAAAAATACTTTGATTTAAAAGTCTTTTATGGAGAAAAGGTTATGAAAAATAAACTTTCCAGAAACTATAATTTTATTGTTTTATTTGCTTGCAACTTCAAAATGAAGACATTGTGATACTGATATTATATCCTTGCATCTGAAGAATAGGGGTAATAATCATGTGCTGGGCATGTGTTCCAAAGCAATTGTTACCATTTAGTAAATTACCATGATACCCTAAATTGTGGATTTCATCTCCATATTTGTGGTCCACATGCATTTCAGTATGTATAAATAAGCTCCTCTGGAAATAATTTCTTTTCTGATTCATGTAATAAGAGTGTTTGGCCTTCCTTGTGAATCCTCCCTCAACTTGCTATCTAGATTCTCCAGATAAGTGTAAAATAATGGACTCAGTATGTCTAAAATATAAGCTTTTCCGTAGGAAACTGAAGAGTGAAAGGTTTTATATTTTAATGAATTAGAAACATTTCATTAATAATGTCTTATAAAACATGTTTTGGACAGGAAATCGCCCAAATAATTTAAACAGATCTTACTTTGCATTTGATTTAATTTTATCATTAATATAATGTAAATTTAATATTAAAAACTGGACTCAGTGTTCTGCTGATGAATCAGTGATTGGTCTTGTAAAGAAATAATATGCAGAGTAACAAATGGCAGGAAGAATCAAATCAGCATCTGCTATCTGTTAGCTAATCTCATGATTTATAAAAACAAACAGTTAAGACTTCAGTAGAAGTTTATGAAAGCACTATTAATTAACAGAGGCACATTTTGGTTTGAGGCAAATTTCTATTTTAGGAAGTGTTATTGATAACATAATGTGTATGAACCTGATAGACCACAACAGCCCTTCTGTTGGCGGGAAATAATGTATGCAGGCAAGATGAGCACCTTAAACCACAGGAAAATTGGAGTCCTAAAAGAGGAGCTAACAGAATGTTATCCAAAGGCCACCAGGGGTATAATACAAAATACAGAGCGTGCTGAGAATTAGCAGAAAATACACATAGGTTGGCTGAAATACAAACTATTATCTTGTCTGTATATTTACATTTCCTTCCCACTGTGCAGTGCTATGGCTCTAAGGTGGCTGAGGACTTCAGTGCAGTTCTAAAATAACTGTAAGTTTGCCACAGACGTCTAGCTGGTAAAGAGACAATTTAAGCCATTGTCATTGGAAAGTACAGTGGATTTTCCTATACCAGCACAGCAGCATTACTGCAGTGTGGCCTCAGATCATTGACTCTTCACTTTTCCATACTGCATCCTTTTTGAGTTCATGAGTCCATAGCTGCTGGAGAAAGGCTTCTCTGCATAGCTGCTACTGTGGCAGGGCAGATGCAACTAGATAATCTTTAAGGTCCCTTCCAACCCAAACCATTTTACAATTCTATGGTTTTACGTATCTAAGAGTTGATGTGAAAGATCTCACATCAGAAAGCAGCAGAAATCTACATTTTATTTCAAATATAGCACTTGAGAAGAGGCTAGTGGTTTGCTGATTGGAATAATCAACTTTGTGAAAACCAGGGAATCAATTTTTCAGAACAGTGATACATAAATGTCAGAATTTCATTTGACCCAAAGTAAACATCACAATGTAGCACGGCATCATGTTTCCACTATAGCTTTGTAATTTCTTTTTAGAATCTGTCATAAAATACCTCACAAAAGCAAGGAGAAGTCAAAACAAAGACCAGAGCTACATTTTAAGTGTTAACTGAGGTTAACGGGAAAGGTCTAATGGCCTTTTGTTGTCCTAAACTCACCCCATTGGTTTTGACTTTAAATTCGTCTTACTTGATCTGTGTCAAAAATCCTCAGTCAATAAAGCAGGATGCATTGATTGTTTTGTTGTTACTCACATTTTTATAATTTTTCCTTGTGTTAGTCATGAGGCTTGTGGCAATGATTTACGAATGTTGAGGTCAGAATATATTTCTTTTTATGTACATGTTATATATTGTAGAAAATGAGGGAAGGGGACACGATACGTGTCTTTGTTTTGCCCAGTCCCACCTGGATGCACAGAAGATTCCTAATTCCTGCCGAAAAGGAGCTGAGAGAAGTTCTGTTCTCCATTGTAAGGCAGAATTTTCCCATGTATTTCTGAATGCTTCAGATGTGGGACTTGGTTTGTCTTTTTATGCATTGGAAAGGTTTTGAGGCCATGAAGGCAGTTTGCTTTTTTGGCACATGTAATTTTATATCAGAATCAGTTTACTACTTTCTACCCTGCTAAAGGTGGGTACCCAGAATATGCCTGTTTTCTTCTCTCACTCGGCCCAAGAAATCTGGTACAGCCCCTGAGCCCATTCCTCAGTAGCTTCTCTCAAAGGATCAAAAGGAAATATGTAGGAGAGGATGTAAAAGAAGGACAGACATCGTGGTTCTTCCTCAGAACGCTCTGTTCACCTCCAGCAGTTTGCAATCCAGGATTTCCCCAGTCACAGATGGTTTTAATTGCATTAATAACACTTGGTAGATTTTCTTTCCATGAATATGTCTGATCTACCCTAAACAGGTGTAAACTTTTAGCTCTGTCAGTAATCTCTGGCGGGTTTTTCAGCCTGTCTGGTGTGTGAAGAAGCATCTCATTCTCTTTGTCTCAAAGCATCCCCCACTTGAACTTGCAGTGGAAAAGCCAGAGGTCAAACAATCTCTGATCATCCTGTCTGTGACAATCATATTATTACAGGCTGCTGTGTGTTAATCAGTGGTCTTTTTCAATTTAATAGTAATATGCACTATATTTAACTTTATAATAGCATCCCTAAAATTATCTTCTGTACTGTGACAGCTTACAGTAGTTGGCTCGGACTTTGCTTTGTTTCTGTGCATAAGCATAGTTGACATGCTAAAGCTCACTGAAGTGTCATACGACATCCAGTTTCGGTATTAAAGCAGGCTTGTGTGTCTTTATCTACATCTGTTGGGTTTTGTCTGTAAGAGATTGTAAAGCACTTAAACAAAAATTAAATCATAGCATGAGCTATGCAATCCATCTTAAATATAAGATGTTTCAGTAATAAATATCTATTATAATTAGGTCTGGGAGATTATTTAGGAGATGCTCAGGTGCATTAATGAAAGTGGGTTTCTGGGGAAATGGGCAGATATAAAAATGGTCTTATTAAACAAGCCAAGTCCCCAGACAGCATCTCACTCAGCGTGACCACTAATTCACAGGCCAAGTTATAATTGACAGTTAAGGATTCTTCATCTGTTGTGAAGTCATGCTTCTCTGTTTGACCATGACTTTGGACAATATTGCCAGTAGTGATAAACTCCAAATGTGCACAAGTGAGAAAAAAAAAAAGTAGTATAAATTTTGGATGAAATGCAACTGAAACTAAATGCAGTGATGCAATGTTTCTAAAGCTAATCTCTAGAATAAATAGTGGGGATGAAGAATGCAGTTAAGGCTTGTACCCCTCAGATGACGCCGCAACCATGTGACGAGTGAAATCTCACTAGAGTACTGTATTATGCTTCAGGACACAGTCTGGTGTATAGACCAAAAGCTTTAAAATTCCTCTGATTTCTCTGCATTTTTGTCAATAGGTGCAATATGTTCTTGTTCTTTAAAACGTTATTGTAGCACAGCCTTCCCCAAGGGTATGGTGAGCCTGCACGGTAGAACCAGTGCTAAAAGTTCAGCAGGTATTGATGCTAACAGTGTGCCTAATTAAGAGTGAATGCTCATTCTGATCACAACAATACATGCCACAGGATAAGATTTATATGTTTCGGGTTTATTTTCCATTTTTAAATGTGCAGACCAAAGATAGAAAAGCAGTAGTAGAATAGTGATATCCCCAAGCATGCCTCTGGAAGTTGCAATAAGCCTAGCTTTGAGTTTAGTATCCTGTCCCTGCTATGGAGCTGTTGATGAGATTGTAATCTAAGGTTGATCCTAGTGCTCTCAGGGAGTTGGTTTGTTGCATGCAGTACTCTTCTCTGCTCCTCCGAAGCAAAGGAAGTTTGCAGGGAAAATGAGAAGCTGTTACTATCAGCAAAAAGCACAGTATAAGCATTACAGAGTACCTAAGGAACATTTAATGACTTGGCAAATCTAAGCTTTGTATCATTGTAAAGGAGGACAGAAAAATTAATTTAATTGCTGCAATCTTTCATTTAGAGTTAAGCTTAATAAGCAATTTCTTCTCACTGTAAATGTTATTTACTGGGTTTGTGTTTCCACTGTTTTTCCTTATATCATCTGATCTTACTGAGGAGGAACTAAATTGAAATTCTATCTACTCAACTCAGATTTCTCTGTGAAATTTATTAGAAATTATATATTATTAGAGTTATAAAAGACTGAAGAGTGGGCAGGCTCATTAAAAGCCCACCTTATGTTTTTTGTTTAATCAGTGATAAATAGGTAAATTTCTTATATGCCTTAGTTGTAAAATAACATAGAAAATCTTGTATTTCATAAAGAAAGTGAATGAGCAATGTATCCTGTTATGACAGCCTGTGAAGTGCATCAAATGCCGGAGGAGGTTTATTAACAAATTAGGAAAAAAGGACTTTTTAATGTGATAATAAAAGAATATAGAAGAATCGCTTGGAGACAAAGTGTGAATAAGAAATGTTAGATTTTTCAGGAACTTCAGTATATTCCTTTTCATTATTAATTGTCACGGATAAGTAGTGTGTCTGGTTTTATCACAGCTGAATAAAAATTCTGTGGTGATGGGGAATTTTATTTATAATGGGTACTTCCTAAGCCACAGTATCAGTATATGCATGGTTCTGTTTGCATAATATTTTATGAGTGTCTGATTAAGCCTTTATTAAGCCTATTTTATGAGGCTTAATACATCTACAATATTGGTTATGCATCTGAATTTAGGCTATTGTTACAGCTATCCTCATTTGTCATGAGATTCATTTCATTGATAAGTAATGTTGGCAAACAAATACATATTTTTTAAAATGTGTAACTTGACACTAAATGTCTCAAAAAAATCAACTTAAGATGGAAGTTAATACTTCATCATCATAAATATAGAATCATAGAATAGGGTTGGAAAGGACCTTAAGATCATCTAGTTCCAACCCTGTTCCCATGGGCAGGGACACCTCACGCTAAACCATGTCACCTAAGGCTATGTCCAACCTGGCCTTGAACACTCCCTGGGCAACCCATTCCAGTGCCTCACCGCCCTTACAGTAAAAAACTTCTTACTTATATTGAATCTAAACTTCCCCTGTTTAAGTTTGAACCCGTTATCCCTTGTCCTCTCACTACAGTCCCTAATGAAAAGTCCTTCTCCAGCATCCTTAGAGGCCCCCTTCAGATACTGGAATGCTGCTATGAGGTCTCCACGCAGCCTTCTCTTCTCCAGGCTGAACAGCCCCAACTCTCTCATCCTATCTTCATAGGGGAGGTGCTCCAGTCCCCTGATCATCCTTGTGGCCCTCCTCTGCACTTGTTCCAACAGTTCCATATCCTTTTTATGTTGAGGTTACCAGAACTGCGCATAATACTCCAAGTGAGATCTCACAAGAGAGCCCTCATATATATAATATATATAATATAATATGTATAATATAGCTCATCATCAAAAAAATAATGTAGCTTATTAAACATGACCCTAGTTCGTGTTATGGAAAGCTGTCAGATATTAGTCGGTCTTCTTAGAAATGAAATTTAAATCTGGTCAACATGAAGTTCAAAAGAAGAAAAAGAACATAAAAGGTTCTATTTTGTTTTTGTTGGTTTTTTTTCCTTCTCTTTTTTTTTTGTAGGAGCCTGTCTTAGGACTTCTCCTCACAATATTCACATAGTGACTGTCTCTTATGCTTTCATAATCACTGCATAAACATGACTGAACACCAAGCTTTCCTTTTAATGGGCAAACTGAAGTACCAGTAGCTTACATGGTGTGATAAAAGTCGCAGGCAGAATTTGGTATTAGTTTAAATTCCTAGGATGGTGTATTTTTGTTTCTAAAGAGATGCCTTAAGAAAATGAGGTATGGTAATTTTGTGCATTTGTTAAAGTCAGGGTTATTAAGTATCTCTTTATACAAATGTCAATCTTAGAACACATCTTGATGTTGTTATAGAGGCCTAGTGAAAAGGAATATTCTGAGTCCTGTTGAGAATAATTGTTCTTTATTTAAAGAAGTCTTCTCAATTCATAAAAATACACTGCTACCTACGAAATTAAAACCTCCAATCTCTAACTACGTGTTTTGTACAAGGTGATTTTTAATCTCATTCCAGTTTTCTTCGGATGAAGAAAAGAAGTCAGCGTTAAAGTCTCAATTTGACCTTGTCATGGGTTCAGGAGCAGCAGTCATTTTTCTTTAAGTAGTAGCTGGTGAGCACTGTGTTTTGGATTTTTGGCT
>JASSUY010022202.1:5545-22558 GCA_032466535.1 Forpus xanthops
CCCATTTCCCCGGGACTGGGGAAGAAAGAGGGGGGGGGTGTGCAGAACTGTTTGAGGGGGGCCTCAAACCACGACAGTTTGAAAGTTAACTTTTTTACTTGATGGTTTGAATGTGTGAAAAATATGTTTGATTTCTTCCTTTCCCTTGCATTCCCAAGTTAGATCCCCCTTTTTGCAATCCAGGGCTCTATAGGCAGTAAAGGTAATTTGCGTTCTGCATTTTCCAAGGTAAAGAGTGCATAATGAAATATCACATAAAAGCAAATTTTGAAATGTCTTTTTTTAGTTCCCAAAGGTGTTCCCATACCTTAACGTAAAGTGTGTCTCATATGAGAACCTTTTAGAACGGCAGATTATCACTAGTCAGAGGAAGAAGTACAAAGTGTTGCTCCTGGGAGGATGGACAAAGACATGTAGTTCTCCAAGAGCAGCTCTAGACGTTGCCATGATATTAAATCCTTTATATTTTTTCAGGTGTTTGGGTTCTGTAGCTTGCTCTGATGTGACACTTTTTCAGGAAACCACAAAACTTGCTGCAAAAAATGCAAAGTGAGACCTGAAAGTTGAAGTTGCATCGTAAACGAAAACAACTCTGAAATACTTTAAGCCTTATTGAATTTAGAAAATGAAGTCCGCAAACAATTTTGGTTTTGTTTGTAGAAGGCCTCTTTAAAGAACTTTCCACAATATTTTAACTAAAGTTTTCTGCCTTAAAACCCTTCACTTCTTATTTGCGATATTTCTTATCTTCCTGTGCTAGGAACATGATTAAATAGAAAAGCTGTCTGTTTCAGCTTGCAGTTTGCAACAATCATTCCCATACAAACTTCCAAGTGGACTTAAACCCACCTTCTGTCTCGAGCAAGTACTTGGATATCTAAGGAATCTGGCAGTGATCATAGCTGAAGTGGAAAGTGTGGAAAAACTTTACACTTTACAGTGGTGCATGATCTTGTGTTGTGTTATCACGTCCGATTACCTAAGTATTGGCAATGAAGGAATTAAGTCTAAAATGGGGCTTTTTTTTTTTTTTTTCCAGTGTATTTCAAACAGGAAAAACTACAGAGGATGTAAAGTAGACGATGCTTGGGGGGTTAGCATATGGAAGCAATGGGAGTGTATTCAAATGATGCTTGGGGGGTTAGCATATGGAAGCAATGGGAGTGTATTCAAATGTTGTTATGCCTTATTTTCCTTAGTTTTAATTCCTCCTTTTCTACAATTATTCTGTAATATCTGATATTTTCAACTTTATCCCTCTCTATTGCCTTCCCATCTTTTTCCTGTTTCTAGGGAAAAATAGCTAAGGAAAAAAAAAAATTGAATTTAATGAGAAGAATGTACCAAATCTAAAATAATTATACAATTTGGGATAGCTTTGTAGGATAGGATACAATTCAGTATAGGAGAAAGCAGGACCCCTCTTATATATTCTTTTCCATTGCTAATATATTTGAATAATCTGAGTGACTGTTATGTTCCTGAAAAGAATGGGAAAGCCATATTTTCAGCCTCTTAAGAATATTTTTCTTTTTTAAAAAGGAATATGAAGAAAAATGCTTTGTTTTTCTCTTGACATGAATATAAGATTAATCTGTATTTCTTAATCTTAAGATAACCATGCACACAATGAACTAGATGACTTTTAAAGACAGATTGAGTACTGAAGTTACAGATATTTTGGAAGTCTTCAGGATGATGATAACACCGATTACAAGCAGATATTTAATTTCTAGTTCTGTGATGGCTTAGGAGCGGTAGGTGCTTACTTTTCTAAGGCTGTGTTTGTGAATCAATGATGGTTGTGACTTCTTTTTTTTTTCCCCTCTTTTCTAGTTTTTAGGTGACTTGATATTTATTGCACTAGGGCAGTCTTATTTTAAATACTGTGAAGTGATTTATACTCTAAAAGAATCACTGCTGTGATCTTTTCAAGTATGAAATGCTCTGTATAATATCTTTACAATGGAGGAATTTCCCTATGGTTCTTTTCTTCATTGGAGTGATAATTATTTGTCATAAAGACAGCCATGTAAAAAAACAGCAGTGGCCATTCTTATGAAGAGTCACTGTGAATGGCTGTTAGAAAGGAAAAGAGTGTGAGGAGAGCAGAAGCAGAAAGAAAATACTGACTGGATTATTTAGTAGCTGATGCAGTTAAAGTAAAGATGCCTCCATACTATGTGTAACAACAGCACTAAGAAAAATAATCCAAAAAAACATCAGCAGTAAAGCCTTGTGCTTGATATGACTGCGGATTGCCTAAACTCAGTGCTAAATTATTTTTACATTTCATTGGGAGAACCATGTGCAGTCATTTTGTGTGTAAATATCTGGCGATCATGATGATGATGATGGCAAAACTAGTTTAGAGTTATGGTTTATTAGAATAACTTTTACTTCTGTAATTTGAAATGGGAAGTTCATCTACTCCTCAGATTACTTGAGGAGAGGCAGCCAGTCTAGACAGAACATCATTCCTTTTGGTTATAATAATTTACATCCCAGTAAAATCCCGGCACTGAGTTTTGGCTTTGAGGGTGCAGAAGGATTTACAAGGATTATAAAGATTTTAAATGAAGCCACTGCACATGTAATCAAACAATGAATGGGACTGAGTTATCTGTGCTCCCAAAATAGCAGCTACTAAGCTGCTAACACCTAACTGGAGCTTTTTTTGCTAAAGAGAGGGTTTAGGTGCTCATCCACGATAGATGACTGTTTCGGTAAGTCTGCCTCATTATTATACAAAGTTAATGGTGAGAATTTGTATTCTGTTTTGAGCAATCCAAGGAGAAGAGCAAGGAAAGGAGCAATGTTTGTAGTGCAATCTACTTTTTCTGTTTTGATCTTATCTGTTTAGTCACAGTTTTGACAGTCTGCTGTTTCGTTCAAGATATGTTTGCTAATAAAATAAAAAGTGTGGAACTATATTTGTGTGTTCTGTTAGGCCTTGATGTTTATGCATGGGCTACAAACTCCTTTGATTCATACATATTTGAATTTATTTTCAGTTATTTTATACTTTTTTTTTAAGGAAAAGACAAATAATTTAATACCTGTCTTAAGCAATTGTTTTAATAGATCTGATTCCCCAAACCATTTTCCTTCTGTAGTAAATCAAAGTGATATTCCATTGTATAAGCTGACAACATATAAATAGTAATTATATTCCTCCCGCATGTTGGTTGTATTGCTACAATTGAAACAGTATTTCACATGCTGTACCTCATTGATGCCAAGATGAATTTTAGAAGTAACTTTGAAACTGCTAAATTGCTTGCCATTGCAGTATCTGTTTTGAATATTTGAGTGATTAAAGTTAGAAAAACCCACCAAATTTTAGAAAGTATTTTCAGATGATGATGGTTGTCTTGCCTTTTGCCTTTTAGAAATCAAAAACATGAGTCAATTCTACAAAAGTTTTCATTTCTCCAGCACTTTTAATCCTGTTTTAAAAATAAAATTTAATTGGAAATAAAAAAAAAAAAAAACACCTTTTAGGTAAATGAATATAGAAATAATCTCATTTAGAGGATGAAACAGCACCTTCACATTGTTTTTACATAAAGCTATGTGTATCAAAAAAGTAGTATGTATAAAACTACAGTCAGAAATACATGCCAGACCATTAATATAAAATGCAAAACATTAGAAGGCATGGTCTTCAGAAGATGGGACAACTAATAATGGGCTTTTGTTCGAGATGCAGATGTCAGCTGTGGGTGCCTTGAATTGTCAATAATAATGTTAAACACAGGGTAGAATATCAGCCTGAGCTTATTCTTTTTTCTTCTTTCAAAATCATTAAAGTGAAGACAGTTGTGACATGTGTTCCGCTATGGCTCAATAAGTGAAGACGTGTGTGGAACGTATATGTGTGTATGTGCTGAATTATTCATGTCTGGTTCTGCTCGGGAGGGGGTGCAAATGAAGCGCGCTTTGCTGGCAGGTAGGCTTTGGACCATATCTCATGGAGGAAGAGAATAAATATTCTCTGTTTATCTCAGACCAAAGTAGTTATCAGCTGTGTACACAGACCCAGGCATTTTTTTCCTTTTTACAATAGCTGCATTGGGAAAAAGCTAGATAAATATCAGATTCTCATAGAAAGTACTTTTATGGGATTTAGCATCACATACCACATTTGTTATCTGTACTGCGTCCATCTAGGTAAAGGACTTGCCATGTAATGCTCACAGAATTCACTGGGCTGTAGCCACAAGGTCCAACCTTAAAGGCAGGAGAAGGGAGACTTAAACCTTGAGGGTGATGGTAGCTCTTCAGGCTGCCTTTCTCCAAGTAGAGAGTGAAGGGACTGAGACAGGGTGTGCAGCAGAAATCCTTATACCTGTGTTAGCAATTCCTGATATCTTCCTGTATTTGATGACCTGGGATTTGAGTTGCTCACTAGCCCTTGTAACCATATCAGCACGAGGTTGTGACTTGAAGGTGGAGGTCTCTGAATCAGGTGGAGAGCAGGATGCATGGCAGGAGAACAGCCTGATGCTTGACCACAATCAGGCTCCTAGCACCTATCTGGAGGAGTTTTATTGGGCCTGTGACTTTTGATGGGTTGTTGTTTTTTTCTTTGTTTATTTGTTTGGTTTTATTTTTTTTTTTGGGGGGGGGAGGAGGGGGGAATGGTGGTAGTTGTTTTGTGTGGGTTTTTTTGTTTGTTTGTTTTTAGCTTCTTTCAGCAAATAAATTTCCTTTCCCTACTCCCTCAATACAATGGATATTAAATCAGCTGCAGACCTTGTCTTTTAGTTCTAAACATGTATTTCTTTTGGTGATGCACTAGATTCTTATGTGACTTATTTATATGGGTTCTGTTGAGAAGTTAATTTGAAATAATGTAAGCTTAAGTTTAGAACTGTTCAGTCCTGGGTAAATTTCCAAGCTCAGTAGAAATCTCATTTCATGTTTTGAGCATGTATGGAGGATTGTGTTTAAAATCAAAGTAATATTTTCAAGCATCACATATAGCATAAGCCCACTTCATGCTGTGACCTCTATGCACCAAGTTTCAACAGGTGAAGAGAATTCAGTTGCTTGAGGTGTTGATTCAATAGATGACTTCTTTTGAAGCTTGTGTAAATGATATTTTGCTTTAGGATACATATTAATTGCAGTGAGGGGGAAGTGTAACTTTCTAGCATAGATAGGAAACACATGCTACTTGTTAATTTTGTTTTACCCTTTGCTAACAAACTTATTTTAGGTTAAAAACATCTAGAACAGGAATTATCATGTAATAGACTCCAGTAACTGCTGTTAGGCAGTCGTGACCCTTATCCTTCTCAGACAAGTGAAAATTTATATGCAGAAAGAAAATCTCAAACATCTGAATGCTTAAATTAATAAAACAATATTGTATACAAATGTACCAGTATTTGATGTCTAGGTTTAGATTATACATGCATCAAAGTCTTGGTTTTGGACAACTTTTAAATGAATGTGTGCTTTATATACTAAATAATCCTGGGTTTGTCAAGGTCTGCAAATTATTTATTGCAGCCTACATTACCCTCCTACTTACTTGCTAAAAGCTGGGATTTTACCTCTTGAAGGCTTTGGATCTGTCTGGGATGAAATACACTGTATATTAGCAACATTTTTTGTAATTATGGCAAGTGTCTAGTAACAAAGAAGAAGCCCTCCTCCTCTAATACTGCTTTTGTTCAGTATGTCCTTGATTTAAATTCAATGTTATGTTAATTTTCTTACTGCTGATGTCCTGTGCTTGTGTGAGAATGAAATGCTACTTAACTTCTTGGTTTACTTGGCTGATGAAGGAGTTGCTCGGCAGCATTGTGTTTTCTCATGTTGTATAATCTTATGTCAACCTACCTCTGACCTTTATATGATGGAACTTAATGGTAATACACCCTTCTGCTTAACAAGCTTTGAAATAAAAATATATGATTGGCAGAGCTGCAAGAAATAATTAGTTCCACATAGATGGGAGAAGTGAAAGGATTATTTAGAGGAAAAGAAAGTCAGCTAGTTTATGGTGCATGTGAAGTCATCTCAGCTTTTAATTTAACTATTAAGGGATTGAAATAAATTTAATTCACTATACAAAAGTATTTTTGATTGCATCGCTGTAAAGAAGCTCTCTAAATAACTTTACTGCTTATTGGAAGCTCAGATATTTGAAACATTAATTAGTTCATTTGCTCTTTCAGACCTACTCATAAAATGTGGCTGAGTGGAAAAGCTGTTGTAGAGAAGAGAGCATGTGTACTAGATCTTGCTGAAGCATACCTAGAAAACAGTTCATGGTGTTCTTTGAAATCCTAAAAAAATATGTATAGACATTTCCCAGGAGAGAATTCTTCAATCAGTTCTTCAATCAGTTGTTACAAAGGTCGAGATGTATTTTCAATGTTTAGATAAATCAGGAGAAGCTCAATCACTGCATAGATGAGTTCTTAAGTATGCTATACATGGGGAAAGAAAGAAAGAAAGCACGATTCTCCAGAATTTTGTCTGTGGCACTTAAAAATCTGTAGATTGTGCAGCTGTGTTCTGCAACAAATGCATAAAAAGGAAGCCACTCTCCTCCTCCTTGGATTTTTCCATACTCTTAATTTTCCATTCTTTTGAATGGCTCTACTAATAACACCTTCGTGTAGGAAAGAAAGGCAATGCTGAAGGCAAAGTTAGCAACCAGAGAGGCTCTCTTCTTTTTCTCAAGCATGGATCAATGGTTAGAGATTAGGAGATGTTTCATCAAAGTTGCTGGCTTTGTGCAGGATGTGCTTCCCCCCCACCAGGTGATGGTGCTTGTGCTGTTCCTCCTTGTATAAATTCAAGCAGAGTCCTGAAGAAAAGTGGTTGTGAATTAAATGTGGTATGGGAGCAAAGCATATTTCCTAAAGCTGTGCAATGAGCAACTGAGGACTATTGATAGAGGTCTAGTAAGGATCTAGGGCTAGGAAAGGTAATGCCCCTTTTGGGACTATGAAATGCAGAAGACTCCGGTGAAAGCCAGGATGAATTTGGAAAGAACTTGATTAAGCTCATGTTGGTCTAAAATTGGCATTCCATTTTTCTTCTAATTTAAGAGATGTGTTCAGACATTACTCATTCTATCTCTTTCTGTGCCTCATCAGAATGTAATTTTGCCATTTATTTCCTTTGCATTCAAAAGAATGCAAAGATTGTCCAGTTCTGATTCTCTTCAGCGCACATTAGAATGGAGCTTTCTTTTCCTTTTAGATCTCTTCCCGTTCCTCTTCTAGCTGTTTTTAGTATAGGAGATACAGGATTCCGGGTTCTCTTGCTCATCTGTACTGCTGCCATTGATGATTCGAGTCCCATGTCTTCTGACTTTCCTGTGCTCATTGCTTTCTACTTTGGAAAAATGTTGGTTTTGTAAGCTAAATCTCTGTGGGCTTATTCTCTGTGGACCATGAAAAGGATTTTTTTTTTTTTTCTTTTAGAATTAGTTTGTTATATGGATGGGGTGGCAAAATGAGGGGTCATGTCATGTAAATTACTGTCAGTGTTGTTTCATACTTGTAAAAATGCAGGTCTGAGTTTTGTGCCTTCGTGCCATGCAAGTAGCATGTCTGACTGATACTAACCTCTAGAATTTATAAGTTGTCTGTTGCTTATGTTCTCTTAGTCATATCCACAGTGTGTTCTCTTCACTATCTGATGCTCAAAAATGTAATAAACTTGGTTATGAGCAATTATTAATCTCAGTAATGCATATTTGGAACACTCATACTGATCTGGTGCAATGCACCAAATGCATAAAGAGCAGTGTAAATCTGCTGCTGTATTTCAGATCTGGAAAGGTCAGACTGTGCTACAGAGACTTAGAGAAGGGCTTTTACTACCTCAGTTACATGTATGTCTGAGCCATCACATGTCTTGCAGGTTTTTACAGGCACTGTTTATTAGCACATTTGCCAAATGCAGCTATATTTTTCTCTTTTCTATGACAGAAAAGTGAACATTTGCATAATTAATGTTTCTTTCAAGGCATCAATATAGTACATTTAAAGCAATGAGTTTCCCTAACTCTGTAAATCCCATTGTTGTGTTGTTATTAAAAGTAACAAAATAAGCTAAATAACTTCAGAGGAAAACTGTGGGTTAGAGTATGTAGCTGCTATATCAAAAGCTGTAATTAGGGTATATTTAAATTATTTTTCTTAACTTTAAAAGTGTGTAGGTATTTAACTAGCATATGCTTGAATACATTTTGTAGGTTTTTATCTTTCTACAAACTTTGATTTGATTAAACCTCTTACAGTCTGAGACAAATGCTTAAAACCCAAGTGTCTATCAAATCACTAGCTTTTTTTGTAAATATTTTTGTCTGTACGCTTCTTCATATTGTGTAAGGAAAACTTGGACTGTGTAAATAAGTTGATGTTTGGTTTTAATACTGGTTTTCTTTGTTGTTTTTTTAATTTGGCAGGGACAGCCTGTTGGAGACTGTGATTTTAATGTTCGACTTGCGTGTATAGAGAAAGAAATTATATTTCCACGACACGAAAAGATGAAAAATGGTCTTATTGACAAAGCACAGGAACCATTCAGTGTTCGAAATAAACCATTTTTCGACATCTATGCTTCAAGAAAGGTAAGCTTGATTTCAGTTGTTTATGCTGTGGTGCTGAAGCAAAGCAGTGTTGGGTATAGGTTTTCCCTTAGCTTTTTTAACTTCCAGTAAGTTCCTCTACTGACCAAGTGTTCAGGAGTGCTTGGGGGGCGACTGGCAGTTTGGGGTACTCTGAAAAGTGGTTTTAGGCTACCTTTTCCTTTTGAATTACTCTTTTCCCGTATTTAAAACCTGTACTTTGTCAAAATATAATTCTTGAGTTTTGCAATGTTGAATGACTGTATTGAAGTTAATAGCTTTAGGTTTGAAATATCTCTGAGCTCAAGGGAATGTCTGAGAGCTATGTTGTTTACACTATCCTCCTTCATAGGTAAGAATATAATGTTCTTTTTACTTCTAGTTCCCATTTGGCCATAGTATAAGAATCATGAATTGTGCTTGAACTCCCACTTCTTGTTCAGCTGTGATTACTAAAGCCCATTCTATTTGACATCTCCACATTTTGCTTATTACAGTATTGCCCTAGGTCTTCTGAAGTAATGCTTATGACTTGCAAATATATATATGAATTCCTCTCTTTCATTGTGCACTCTTTTCTTCAGTATAGACATATTCTAACATTCTGTAAAATACTTTATTCTCTTCTGCGAATTAAATAGCTCCTGGATAACACTTCCTTCTAGAAGAATCCGTTTTTCTCAGCACTGCTGTTAAAAGCAGTCCCATATCTCACCAACACAGAGCAATGAGCATCAAATTGTTGGCTTCCATTTGCTTTTGTCATTTCCGTGATCCTGTATCAGGTAATGAATCTCACCCCAAGAGCAACAGTAATGGTATTTTGGCTAACCAAGATTAATTGAAAGGTAAAGAGATAAGGCATCAGCTGGACTACCTGTCCGAGAGTACCTGTTTTTGGGAAGTTTAAGTCGCAAGTAATTCTGTGAGAAGTTTGTGTAGATAAAGCACTATAAGTATGTTTATCGCTCCTTTGTATTTCTGTTCTTGCATTATTTTGTTGTCTGTTTAAGACAAGCATGATAAATTTAAAGTTCATTTATTGGGGGACGAGGGAGAAAGGCTGTTTGTCTAGGGCACTTAATTTTGAGCTTGAAATTAAAGGAAACTGAAGCTAAAGGAACTCATCTTAAGATTGGTTTCTTGCATAAGTGTATGGTTTTTTGAAGCATTCAGATGTTCCAGGCTATTTAACCTCATTTAAAAATCATAGGGAGAACATGGTTGGAAGTATTCATAGGAAAACTGCTAGGTAAAACACATCTGGAAACAAATCTCATGCTAGTTAAATCTGTTTGGCAGCACATGACTATTGAAATGATACTCTGCTTCCCAAAACCTAGGAAATTCAAATTGCACTCAATGATTTTCTTTTTTTTATATAGAGGAGATTTCTGAATTTTCCATGCGCATTCCAGTATATAGGATTTTAAGAGTTCTGACTTCTGTGCTTAAATTCAGCAGTGAAATGTGTGCTATTTACTGCTGTTTCTGCCTTTCTCAAAGCTCTGAACATAAACTCTATAAGGCATCGACTATCTTATTGCTCAGCAGTAAAGCATCAAATATGTTGTTAAAGGGAAAAAAATATACATGGCTAAGATGTGTTTAATAATGGAGTTATCAGTGTCAAAAGCAATTTTACTTAGACAGGTTTTTCTTTTATTTTGTCCATATCTTTGCCACCGTTTTCGATTAACTTGTGAATTACGGAATGAAGCAATTATCTGGCCAAGTTTCTTCATTTTTGTGAAGGATGTCCCTGCCCATGGCAGGGGGATTGGAACTACATAATCTTAAGGTCCTTTCCAACCCTAACTATTCCATGATTCTATGATTCTGTGATATACCTCTATGCAGCTGTTGGAGATACACACAGAAAACAGGAGAGGTGGAGTTACTGGCAATGCAGAGCAAATAACTAGTGCTATTTTTCGTATACTGTATGATTTGTCTATTCTGTGCATATATTAGATCAATTTGAGTGAGAAAATAAAGCAAGCAAGGGTAAAATCCTGGGTTTTATCAACTATAAGTTTTAAGAGATTGGTTGTTTTGTTTTGTTTTGGTTTTTTTAGTTAACTTTCCCCCTAGTTACAGCAAATAAAATTCTGTGGCTGGTTTGCCCTACAGTTAATACCACATTTTCTTTCTCTGTGGGTTCGCTTTCCTCTGAGAGTTTTGCTGGTTTTTTTATGAGCAATATATATACCCTTGGAACAGATACAGTGGTGATTTATGCAGCTTTAGAGAACAAACATCTTTGAGTTAAATGTATCTGTATACTTTTAATTTATTATGGTATTTGGGTTTAGTGTGGGGTTTTTGATGGTTTTGGTGGGGTTTTGTTTCTTTAATTTGAGGTTTTTAGGTGATTTTACTGGTTTTGTTTTTTTTTAAGTGGCAATCAGGGCAAGCTAAAGCTTTCTACAGTTTGAGTTTGAAATAACCATAATTTTAAAACCTATCTTTTTTTACATTGTATGTTGTAGGTTTTAAACAATTCTTGTTCTCATTTAAAGTCAGTTATTTAGTTCATTATGCTACTGTTGTAAGAGAAAAATTCTTATGAGGCTGTCATGGGTTCAGCAGCAGCAGTCATTTTTCTCTTTCTTGGTAGCTGGTGCAGCGCTGTGATTTTTAATTTGGACCCAGGAACAGCGTTGGTAACACCAGTGTTTTAAGTTACTGCTTGGTAATGTTTAGGCTGGCCAAGGACTTTCTGAGCCTCATGCTCTGCCAGGGAGGGAGGGGAAGTGGGGAAGTGGGGAGGAAGCAGAGAACAGGGCACCTGACCCAAACTGACCAAAGAGGCATTCCACACCACAGCACGTCATGCCCAGGATGTGAAAACGAAGAGCAGAGACAAGGAAGGGTGGTGGTGCACTGCTTGGTAGGGCTGGGTATTGCTGGTGAGCGATTGTGTTCTCTTTCCTTGTATTTCCCTTGTCATTATTGGTGATAGCAGCAGTGGTTTGTGTTATACGTTAGTTACTAAACTGTTCTTATGACAACCTGTGGGAGTTGAATTCTTTTGATTCTCCTTCCCATCCCCTGGGAGCGGGGGGAAGAAAGAGGGGGGGAGTGAGTGAGAGAAAACTGCATGGCTGATTTATGGCTTCAACCATGACGGAGGCTTTAAAACTGATCATTATTTTCAATAAATAAGTTTTATGTCTGTTTTTAAGAGTTGTTTGTACAGTCTATGGAAAGGGTGAGGAGCTTTAGGTAGTACTTTAGGTAGCATCCTTCCTTTGTTGACCAGAGGTCCTTAAAGATTTACATGCTTAAGTGCTCTCAGAAAAGCTGTGAGTTTTCCTAAGCATGGGTTTCTCCCCTACCTCCAGTTCCTGTATGTTTCACTGACAGTAGATGTAGCTTCTTGGATTCTCCCCGTCCTTCTGGCTTGTTATTTTCAAAGAAAGATCAGGGGACATAGCAGTCTTTGGCCACAGATGAGGTGGGTCTCTATTACATCAGCATGTTCAAGGCTGAATAAGTAGAAAACCCCTACCACTGGTCAGGGTGTGTTTTCATCAGAATTCTTGGAATGTATCCTAGAGGTTTTTTTGGAGCATAGCTGGATTTTGCTTAGGGTCAAGAAAAGAATCAAGTGTACGTCTGAATTCACTGCAGCTGGAACCACATATCACATCTTATTTTTGAGAAACTTTAATTTCTGAAATATGTTCCCAAGATGCAGTTTGAAGCTCACAAAAGTAAGTATTGTAGACGTCTCCCTTCACAGCCTCCCTCCATCATTTCTTGCTATAAGCAGAGTGAAGACATAGTGTTCCAAATTGAAAGCTGTTGTTGGCCATTCTTCTTATTAATGATAGCACGTTTCAGTAAATGTGTTAGCTTGGGTGGATTGTAGAAAGATTACTCAAAAAGGACAGGAGTCACAGTGTTATGTTTAATAGCTAAGCTTTTAATTACAGCAGGAAAAAACAATGTCCACGTAGGTTTATTTTCAGTGAAAATGTGGAAGTAATTGCCTGAAACAGCAGTAAACTTTCTACTGTGTTGCATAATATATCCGATAATGAAAATGTTGTTAGAGTTATGGATTTGGAACTTTAATACCAGGGTACTGGCTTTTTTTTTTTTTTTTTCTAATCTGAAAATCAATTTACTATGAAATTAATTACACTTCGAAAGTGCACTTCTAAAGTATGGCAGCATTTGTAGTTGTGCCTTGGCATTTGTTGGTTGGTACTAGATTTTGGAAATAAGGGCTAGATCTTTATAATGTTATATCTATCTAAGGTTGTATTGAATGTTATTGTAAAATGTTTTGATGGACTTCTATGTGTTTCTTGTAAGACTGAGTTTTGGTGGTAAGAAGAAGAAAAAGGGACAGTTACCTGGGGGCAGGTTGTATATTTTAGGAATCTCTAGAAATGTTACCTTTTTGAACTTTGATATTGGTGGAGAAAGCAGTATTTCTAAATTTGTCTGCCTCTATAATGAAAGAATCATTAAACACATTTTAGTGTTACTTGGGAACACATTTATTTCTTGAGTGATTTTGTCATTTAATGGCAAATTCTTTAGAAAGATATTTTCAAGTAATATTGAATCTTTGCTGTTTGTCATTACGCTTGCATAGTTAGCCACTTTTGTTGCATGTCCTGCTTTCTTTTCATATATTAATATGCATTATAAAGCAAGGACATGATATGGTCAAATATGTCAGCTCTCTCACCCATTGTGCAAGGATAGGGGTAGTGTGTCGATGAAGCTAGACTTTAGGCTTCCTTGATGCAAAAGTATTGAAGACCAGTGAAATTAATGCTTTATGCAGCATGGAGCCCTAGCCTCTTGTATAAATATTTTAGGATTTTCAACAAGGACATTATCTTCATTATATTAAAAGGGAACTGGTACATAGAAGTAATTAAACTCTTGGAAATTTTGTAAGTCTTGGCTTTCGTTGCCTAACCAAACCACTGTTCTTTTGCAAGGCTTTTTTGTTTGGACACTGTTATCATCACTAAAGCCTATTGTCTAGTGAAAATGCTGTCTAGTATGAGTAGGAAAAAAGTTCCTTTCCAAGCAGTCCGTGGTCCCATGGAGAATTGTGCCCATCACTCTCGATGGAACAATAGGGCTAAAGGTTAAACAATGATACAGGTCAAATGAACAACCTTTTTCAAATGTTAGCACGCTGTATGTCAATGGCTTGTCAGTTCTTAGACTATTATCTGGGTTTAAAATGACATCTTGTCCTAGAGGGATTAGAATGAAGATGAGTAATCTCTGCTAGAAGATGGAGTGGTCTAGGATCTTGAAAGTTTTCAGTTAAATCTATGAAGTGACAGATGGCTTATTTTGTTCTCCTGGTTTATTTGGCTTTTGGACTTTTATTTTTATGTTATTTTTTTTTAATTGCTTTTGTTGAAGTTAGGAGAGGTGGGATGTTTAAAAGTTTGTAACAGTAAGTGTATAGCTACTGCTGAGGTTGTTTGCTTTGGAAAATTAAGTGGCTGTGGACCTGTGATGATGAAGGAGATGGTGTAAACACATGACTTGCTAGTGTTGGTGTGAAGTAATTTGCAGGGAGATGTGACAGCTGTATGCTAGTATTTGCACGGCCTGAAAAAATGAACTCTGATAAATGCAGAATATGTGGACACAGCTCATCCATGTCTGTCAAGAGAAGTGTTAACCCAATACTGAATGTAAGTGACCACAACCCCTTATCTTGTCACCAAGTAGCCTACAGGCAAAAATCTGGAGAGGTTTGCAGTCATGGGACAGAAGATCAAGAATGTAATGGCAGCAACGGCAGCAGCCGAAGTGTCAAATAATCTCTATTTATTGGAGATTTTGAATTCTGCATCTTGGTTGAGGGGGAATGTTACCATCTGGAGGGCTTTTAATGCCAAAAAGACTTTTTTCCTCTGTTTTTTTTTTGTTTTTATTTTCTGTCCCTTAAGGAGTAGCTTAATCTACTCACCTTTCAGTCCTGCATTTCCTGACCCAGAGTTGGCAGTCACTCTTCATGTCTGGCCTACAACATAGTCCTCACTCCATCTGTTCTCTTCCAGGTTTTTGGCCTGTGTATCATCTCATCTCCTTTTAATTATCTTCTAACCCATCTCACCTCTATCGTTTTGTTTCTGTTTGCTTCTGTTTATTCAGATGTTTCTTCCTCACTTTGTCCGATTTCATCTTCCCAAAAATGGAAAGTAAAATGTTGTGAAACCAGCATTGCCTTATTCTGCCCTTAGATGTTTTTGTGCTGGTGGTTATCTTCACTCATATCTTCTTCTTCGAGTGCTTTTCTTTCTGTAAATGCAAATAATGCTGACCTGAGGCATCTAGAAAACGAGTAAGTGAATAAGAAGCCCAAAAGTTGTTACTTGTATTAGATTGAAGTCTTCACTTGGCAACGGTCTTGTATCCCAGCATGTAGTACTTCAGCTTGACTTTTCAAAATGATTTTACCATGTGAATTTTAAAGGGAGGTCAGCCAACCAGACCAAGAGGAAGGTTTGAAATTGTAATATGAAACAGTTGACCAAACTGTTTCTCTTGTGCTGAATGTAGGTTGCTACCACATAGAGTTCAGTGCTTGCAGTGAGGCTCTTTCATGCAGTCAGATGCAGCTCTGGAATGATGTGGATACTGTTGGGTAAACATAATTAATTTCTGGCAGTGGGAGGATGAAGGTAGCAGGGACTTTGTAGCTGCAGGGGTTTCCAGCTGCCTCTGTGTGTTCCTTTGCTTTCTGTGGGACGGGGAGGCTGCAGTTATTTGATTAGATTTATACCAAACTGATTTGTCCCTTGTATTAGGGGGGGGGAAAAAAAATGAGTGAGCTATGGATAACTTTTCAGCCTCCTTGCTCTTGGTGGAATCACTTGAGGAGACCTGTTCAAGAATCTGTGTTCATTTCCTAGTGTTAACAAAAGAGGATTAGGCTACTTGCTTTTGATTATTATTATTTGTGATGCTGAAGGTCAGGTATAATATTTCAGCACAGTATAATTTTGGATAGGAAAAGAAATATTTTTTTTTTTGGTTTAAGAAATTATTCATGCATTAGTTACATCTCACACTTTTTGGAAAATAATCTACTGAAGTTAAAACAAACAGTCTCAAATATTTCCATGAAGGAACTGGTGGCCCATGTTAGATATTGCTAGTGGTACAAATTAAATTAGCATAGAATAATTCAGATGTGGAACATATAATTAAATTCTAACTTGCCAAACAAGAAACAATGAAACTAGTACAAAAATAAAGGCATATTTATAAAGCCTTGTGCTTGATGCGCACTGTAATTTTAACATCAGAGCAGTACATATTCAGTTTAGCTTTTAACATTTTAACATTAACTTTGACCATTCTAATATTTTTGTAAATTATTTCTTCTGTATTTTGTGCAACGCAAATAATATAAATTTCCAAGTAGGAAAAATGTCTTTAACAGTGATATCTACTTTCAGTTTTGTGGTATATTGTGGAAACTGGGAAAGGCAAATCTGGACCTAATTACCAGTTGGTATCCCAGTATAGTCAGTTGAATTGGTGTATTTGATATCTTCTGAATTACTTAGAAGGCACAGCTGTGGTGACTTAAGTGGGTCACTCCACTCATTAATTGACGGGCAACTGTCTAATATTGTCCGTTGTGCCACTTCACAGCCTGTCACTTTCCAAACTGCCTCCTGGCAATAGAGCTCCGCGGGGAAGCCATCAGCCTTCTCGTATTGGAATGATGTTCAAGAGACATGTGCCTAATTTGGATAAAATGAATAAAAGTACAAAGAAAATTGTGAAGATGAGAGTGAAATTTAAAGCCATTTATATGATACAAGATTGTAGGGCATCCATGCTAGCCCTTTCTTTTCTTCTGATATGCCCAGTTTTGAGAAAGGAAAAAAACCTAACAGAACCACAACAAAACAGGAAAAAAAAAAAACAAACAAAAACCCCAGACCCCAAACATGTATAAAAATAGTATTTTTCTTTAAAGTCAAGAAACAATAAAATCTTTGCATTTTACTGTTATGTCCTTACAGTGGCAAGTTTTAATTTTAACTTTATAGCAAATGAACCCTCAAAGGCCATTGCATAGCAAACCAGATGTTTTTAAACATCCAGAATATCATGTTAAATCTTACTTTTGAGTTAAAATCTCAGCATTGGTGCTGGTGGAATACATTAGCCCAGTTTGATTCAGGCATTGCAACAGAAAATGTATGAAGACTGTATTTTTGAATATTGTTTTATGTCTTCTTGAATTATTGTATATACAGTTTTGTCTTTGTTGATGAGTATTAGTAAAAGTGCTTAATAAAACATCCTTAATTATCTTATTTATCTTAATGTCATGGGTTCAGCAGCAGCAGTCATTTTTCTTTAAGCAGTAGCTGGTGTAGCACTGTGTTTTGGATTTT
>JASSUY010022204.1:0-10641 GCA_032466535.1 Forpus xanthops
CTCCTCTCTGCCCAACCTGTAGCTGTGCCTGGCATTGCTCTGACCCAGGTGTAGGACCTTGCACTTGGCATGGTTAAGCTTCATGAGGTTGGCATCTACCCACCTCACAAGTGTGTCAACGTCCCTCTGGATGGCATTCCGTCCTTTCAACATACCAACCGAACCACACAGCTTGGTGTCATCAGCAAACTTACTGAGGGCACACTGAATCCCACTGTCCATGTCACTGACGATGTTGAACAAGACCAGTCCCAACACTGATCTGTGAGGGACACCACTCGTTACTGGTGTCCAGCTGGACACTGAGCCTAACTCTTTGCATGCGGCCATCCAACCAGTTCTTTATCCACTGAGAGGTCAAGCATGATACCTCTCCTTGTCAGCTCCTCTATTACTTGTAGAAGAAAGTTGTATTCCACACTATTGAGGAATTTCCTGTATTGCTTGTATTGGGCCGTACCACCCCTCCAACAGATAACAGGGTGGTTAAAGCCCCCCATGAGAACAAGGGCCTGTGAGCAGGAGGCTGTTCTTATCCGTCTATAGAGAGCTTCATCCACTGTAACAGATCCCCACAATAATGTCTCCCATCGCTGTTCTCTCTTTAACCCTGACCCACAAACTGTTCACTGCTCACCTGTCCCCAGACAGAGTTCCATACTCTCCAGCCTATCCCTAACATAAACAGCAACTCCCCCTCCCTGCCTACCAGGCCTGTCTCTCCTAAAGAGCCTGTAACCTTCCATCCTAGCACACCAGTCATAGGAGCCATCCTACCATGTTTCTGTGATGCCTATTATATCATACCTCCATAGATGTGCACATATCTCACGGAATTTGTATAGAGGCATCTGAGCCGAGCTCCAGATGAAGCCGGCTCATTGCCTGGAGCAGCTGGAATATCTCTACATTGTTCTGAACATTTATTATAGGTGCTGGCAAGTGACTGGGTGTGTTGGGAGGGAATGATGCCCCTTCCCCCAACACATCTAGTTTAAAGCATCCTTGACCAGAGTGGCAAACCTCCTACCAAATCCACTTTTCCTTTTCTTTGTCAGATCACCTCTACCAGGCCCCAGTAGACCTGGCCTATTGAATTGAGTCCTGTGTTCAAGATACCCGAACCCCTGACTATAGCACCACCCTTCTAACCATTTATTCACCTGGCCAATCCTCCTAGCCTTTTTAAGAATCTCTGCTGTATCCTGGAAAATTGATGAAAAGACAGTCTGCGCTCTAGAGCCCTTAATCACCTCTCCCAGAGCTCCATAGTCCTTTGTGTTCTCCGGGCTACTGCTATCTATATCAGTAGCACCCACGTGGATCACCACAAGTGGGTAATAGTCAGTGGGACCGACTAGAACAGGCAGCTTCTCTGCAGCATCCCTGATCTGAGCCCCTGGTAGGCAACATACCTCCCTTGAGACCGGGTCATGCCAACAGATGGGTGCTAAAACCCTATTCATCATCACAATTCAAAGTAAGAAAAGATTAGCCACTCTGCATCTATTCTCATTCACTGCCTGTTTTTTGTTAACTCTTAGCATCCATGCAAGGCTTTTAGTGTTAGGATAACCCCAAAGTGAAGTGCACAAGTCTTTGGCGTGGCATATAAAAAGCAACAAGAACTACCACGGGCAGACTTCAGTCCTGTGGTGGTGGAGCTTGGTGCTGGTGAGCTGCTTCTGAACTATAGTTGATTATTTATGAGGTCTTGCACATGGAGACCTTGAAGCATGCCAGAGAGCAGAAGCAGATGGTGTAGCCGGTAGCCACAGAGGCTTATTGCTCAGCTTTCTAGGGCGAGCATTTGTTCTACCTACATCTGAGAAAAACTGGAGATGGGAAACAAGGTGTGAGCCAGAGAGGAAACTGAGTAATAGCTGGGTCCAAGATGTTAGTTCCTCCAGTGGGGCTTATTCATTACAATGTCCGCTAGCAGCTGGTAGGAAAGAGTTTTTAAACTCATCCTTTGCACCATAGAATTGACTTCCGCAAACTGTTGTAGAGGAAACACCTGTGGATGAAAAACATCCTGTAACAGATAATACAAGGAAAGAGAAGTGAACTGGCCTTTTCTATGCTTGCTTCTATTGCACATATAATGCAATATGTGTGCACACGCTTGATGTGGGAGTTGATGTTTCTTCTCTTTTCACCTTACAGGGAATGTGATATGAACTTCCTGATTCTGGAAACAACACTGATGCCGCTTGTTCTCCTTTTTTCTTCTCTTTACCTTTTCCATGCAGTCAAAGTATCAGCGGTAGAGGTTAACACACCAGAAGAGCTATTCGTGGAGAATGGGACAGACGCAAAGCTTCCATGCACATTTACATCCGTGGAAGTGATAAGCAGTGCAGCATCTGTTTCTTGGAGTTTTCAACCGGAGGGAGCAGCAACTCGTATCTCGGTAAGGAATAGTTGTAGGGGAAGAAACATGGGTTGGGAGGTTGTGATAAGTGTGCAGAGGTCTTCTAGCTGGTTCTGAGGAGCAAGCCAATATGGATTGGGGCCTCCTTCCATATGTTTTGTTTCCATCACTGGGAATTTAGGGGGGCTTTTTTAGAGTTGTTTAAGTATTGCCATATGCTAGATCTCTGCAAAGACTGGAGTGTTCAGTGGCTGTAAAATATGCTAGTACTTTTGTTAGTTAGAGGAGAAGGGTGTTGGTGTGGTAGGATTAGATGAGCAGCTAAGAATCTTTTCCTAATTTCTATATCCACTTGCACTTGAAGTGAGGCGTGGAACTGTGCACTGAATGATAGTGGCCACAGAATTTGAGTTACCACTGCTACAGTGTTACATTGCGTGTTGTGCATAGAATCATTGAATAGTTAGGGTTGGAAAGGACCTTAAGATCATCTATTTCCACCCCCCCTGCCATGTTTGTGTGCTGTGTAGCCGATATTTAAAAGGGTTTTAAATGAGACCAGTCTCCCTGATTTCAGAACCAGATTGAATTGCTCAATTCAGTAGGCAGTTCCTCTTCGTATTTTAGTTATTATAGTTATTTGACAAGTAAAAGACCAAACTAGCAAGCAACTTAAGGTAATAATAATTTCCACCGCTCGTTTCCTGTATGTTGAGCCCAAGTGTGCTGAGATCCTTTGTGTGTAAACCTTCAAAGAAGTGCCTTTAGTAGATTTTTAGCTGTCTTCTTCTTCTTTCACATAAGATGTACCCTTCTGAGTCTGAGCTCTCTGGCACTTCTGCTTCCCTCTTACTTCTTGAGAATTTAGGGGAAGCAGCACAAAGAACTCTGGGGTAGCAGGGAAGATGTGGGGACAGCAGGTTGCTCAGCCTGTTAGTGATTGTCTCCAGTGAGACCATTTAAACTCTAGGAGCCCTTCAATGCTCGGAACAGGGATAATCCAAAACAGTCTCGGTGCTTCTTGCTCAATATATATTGCTCTGAAAAATCAGCTTCTGAACTCCTGGTGAATAAATACTCAATTTTGAAAAGGGATCTCTCCTCTTTGGGAAGCCAAAGCAGTAGCTGGACAAAAGCTTAAGGAATTAGGGTGTCTTTCTTGCTTGTATCTGTTTTACGTGTTCTGCTCCCCCTAGAAATATCCACCATGTATCATGTTTTGCCCTTTTCTATCTACATCACTCTCCAAACCCCTTATTGTAGAAATACAACTTTGAGATGCAACTGTTTTTTTTTTTTTTGTCTTTTTTTTTTTGGAGGTGAAGTCTATTTAAACCCTCTACCTGAATGTAGTTATCAGCACAAGAGAGAGAAAAGCAAATTATCTTTGTGCAGAAGTGACCCAGCATGATCTAATGTTAATATCCTGTTTCTTTTGAAGGCCAGCAGGAGATAGAGGGGTATAGAGGGAAGATTTTTATTCCTTTTTTTCTAACTGAACCCAAGTCATGTCATTTAAATGGCTTGGTGGGCATTAATTTGAAAGACTAGTCTCATGATCAGCTTATGTCTGAGCTAAGTCTGTGCATCTTAAGAATCAGTACTGTCAATCTTGTTGCCATGTGGTGAGGCTGACCTGATTGAAAGCTTCCCCAGCTTGTCCCCTTCCACGTGCCCGGTTATAGAGACATCTCTGCATGAATGAAATGTCTGATGACAGCAGAGTTTCACAGTCGGCTTTAACCAGTCTAAACCCATCAGCTTTAGGTTTCAAAAGAAGTCTCAGGTTAAATCACTTAAGCATACACATGAAATGGCTTGAGTCAGTAGACTTGTGTTTCAGTGCATATTTTACTTTGTGATTTCTCCTCCCCCAGGTGAGTATGCCTAGAGAGCTGAGGAATCTACTTCTTACCGTCTAGGCTTCCAGTTTGGTGATTCCCCCCATGCACAGGGATGTGGTAGTGCAGCACCTCTGTGCTTAAGTTCGTAATCCAGCTGGAAGTGCTGCAGACTGGTTCAGATTTCTTCCACAATGTTGACAGATGACTGTGTGCTAGCAGACTTCCTACCAGATGAGATAGTTTATTGGATTTGTGGTAGCCTGGAGACAGTGAATAAGTGTCAGATTGACTGCAGCTCATACCTGATATGGATGACATTTGTGCTTCATAATGATCAGGCCTTGATAAGCAGGTCTGAGAGAGAGGATGTTGGAGTGACAAGCCTTAGATCAAGGGAGGGAACAGGAAAAGAGATGGCAGGTAACTTGAATGGAAAGAGGTCTAGCTTATATAACCTGTCTGTTCTGTGGCAGAGTGACTGTAAAGAAGGCTGTAGAAAGAGGAACCTGGAATATTAAATATCTTTAACCATGCTCTGGAGACTGAACTGAAGAGAGTTCAAGTTGATTCTTGGTTGAGGTGTTTGTCTTGCTCCCTTTGAGAATATGAAATTAAGAATGAATATGCATCTGAAATACTGCTCTGATCTCTCTCTTAGCATTATGGCCAGTGTTCCAACATCCCGTATCTTTGAAAGCAGAGTTGTCCTGTGGAAGTCCTATGTACTTCCACTGCTGTAAATTCCAATTTTGGTCAGGTATAGGGAGGAAGTATACGGTTTCTCCTCATGCTGTACTAAACATGTTCATTCTTCAAGGATTTTTGGGGATATCTAGGGAGTGCAGGGCCAATGTGCAATGTAGTCACCTAAAACCTGGGAACCAGTTTTATATAATTTCTGCAAGGGACTGGAAACAGCTAGGTATGCTTTAAATTATGCATGGATTTTTTTTTGGGGGGGTGGAGGGAAGAAGGGTATTGCATGTTAGCTTAGCTGTGCTGTACTTGCAAGTAACACGTAGCAAAATATGAGATAGGAAACCTGGTATTCTTTTCCTACTAGGATGCAGAAGACTTCTTGTGTCTCTAGGATAGATGACTTTGATCCAGGAGTGTTTTATCCTTTAATTATTCCCAGGTTAATAGCCATTTTCTCTTTCCCCCACCTCCTTGTCTATGAAAATCTGTATCCCTCAAAACAAGGGGAAAAAAACCCCAAACAATACCACCACAGAAAAATAAGAAAAAAAAACCCCAAACAACAGAAAACTGAAACCTGCAGTCTGCTGCGGCAGTGTAAGATATAAGCCATAGCATGGTTATGCGATCAGAAGGCAGCAAGCCAGACTAAAGTGGTGAGGCAGGAGGAGAAAGAAAACCTAGAACACTATATGTGTACAGTACAGTGGATTCTGGTAGAATGCTGCAATAGTGTGAGAAGCATGGTAGCTTGGTGATCTCTAACTAGATTGTTTTTGTCTCTCCATTCCCTTGACTACAGTTTTTCTATTACTTTAATGGGAAGCCATACCCTGGAAAGGACATACCATTTAAAGACAGGATCACGTGGGCTGGAGATCTTAACAAGAAAGATGCTTCTATCAGTATATCAAACATGCAGTTCCGGGACAACGGCACTTATATTTGTGATGTCAAGAACCCACCTGACATTGTTGTCAAACCAGGAGAAATCCGAGTTAGAGTTGTGGAGAAAGGTATTCACCCTGTATGATTTTTTTTCCTTCTCCTTCCTTTCCCCCCACTCTGTATGCGTATCACTTTTCTTGTTGGTGGGAGAGTATGTGGAGGGAACTATATCTTTTAATTTACTTCTTCCAGGTCCTAATAATAGAACTGATATTCTCTCTGCTGGTTAAAAAAATGAATGTCATACCCTCTTCTTCTGTTCCCTCTAATTCCTGTGTATTTAACCAGTATTAACTGATGGAAGCCTTGATGAAACTTGTCTTCTCATTTCACAGTCCTATGAATTCTTTTTCTGTATAAAGGGTTAGGATGACCTTTGAAATCTAGAGAGCAAGGAGAGAGAGTGGCAGACTTTTCCATCCACTGGAAAAGGAAACTAATAATCTGGCCCAAGCACATACTGACAGTGAAATGCCACTGTCTCCCATGGAAAAGTGTTTGTGTTGCATGTTACATTCGATTTCTTACTTGGATGTTCTTACAGTATCCATGGAACATTTACAGTCTGCAAAGGTCGGCTTTTTGCAGTCATTTAAGGCTTCTGGTTAGCATTTGGTAACGATGATCACAGTTCAAGAGTACTTACATTCTGTATATCAATTTGGCTCTTCATTTCCCTTGTCCATGCAAAACATTTGATTGTTCTAGCTAAGCTGGTGGTCAATAAAAGTGTGACTGTTGCTACAATGAAATGTTTTTTACAGTGATCAGATTTCCAAATTTATAATTAAGAAGGAGAAGAATAAAGGTTGAATTCATGAATGGCACTGCTGATGTTGCCATTTCATTTTGATATATATGGGAAGATACCTACGTGTCTGCTCTGATTAGAATTATACTGCTGCTGTAACAGGTGTGTACCTCTGCTCGTGAAGTCATTCCATACACTTGGGTAGGCAAAGTCTTTATCTAACTCTTATGTTCACAGGGCAATTTGAGTTGAATGGACCTCCATACATCCATCTCTTAGAACTTTCTGTTTCTTGGAATTTTGAAGCCCATATAAAATAGGGTCAGTTTATTTCCTTACAATGTACTGATAGTCTCTATGAGGAAACAGTAAAAAACCTGCTGGTTTGGCAGTCAGGCTGTCTTGGCAAAGCCTCTTCAGATTTTAACCCAGTTTAAGCAGATGAAGACTGACTTCAGTACACTAATTCAGGTGTTTTTTTCCAACAGATTTGCATGCTGGCTTCCCCATAGATGGAACATCTGGACAAGAGAACCTCACTGTTTCTGAAGGGAACCATGTATTTGGCAATACTTCTTATCATTAGAAAAATGCTGCAACAAATGTTTTCAAATTCTTAGAAAGACCTTGAAAATAGGTTTTCAAGCAATAGCTGTAATGCTGTCTAGCATTCTCTCTTTACCAAAAGCCGCTGCTCTCACTGCTCTTCTAATAGGTCATAATTCACCCTGAACTGAGATGGAGACATTTTTTTTGTTGAAACAAATACATGCTGACTCTTAGGCTTTTTTTTTTTTTTTTTAACTGTAAATGCATTTAATTGTTCTGAATCATATATCTGGTGTTGTAAACTGTTCAAAGCCACATACAGGCTTTATACTTTAAATTCTTCACAGAAGCTTAGTTAGCCTCAGGTTTTGAATTAAAGGTGTAATAACTTCCGGGTTGGCTTAACTGCTTAAAATTGCCAAATCAGGTTAGCTCAGCTGATGTGCACTGCAGTATCTACATAGAGTTTGCACAAACAGCTCCATCAGCTACATTGGAAGAATCCTACTGGTAGGGGTGAGAAGCAAGACTGTTCTTTCAGTAGTGCGTCTGAATCTGAAAAGTACTACTGTTCAAACCTTAAATTACAGAAATTTGTAGGGAATTCCAAGACTTTACATTACAGATAGGCTGCCCCTTCTTATAATACGAAGCTACTTACAGTGTTCAGGACAGCTTGTGTTATCCAGAGGTAATCCATCTTTGAACTCTTCTGGGGGGAAAATTAGAACTGATGTGTGAAAATCTTTGTACTTAGCAGCAATGGAAACCTTCAGTTTCCTGTCTGTTTCATAAAACTGATACTAACACATTTTCAGTGAAAATGGAAGTTGCTTTGAATAATGGTGGTGCTTAGTAAAAAGTGTTCTTTGAAAGGCTGATTTTTTGGCCTAGATTAAGCTATTAACTTAAATGTTAGCTTTCAGAGCTAGTGTTTGGTTATCTAGCTGGGATCTGTTACAATGAAGTCATTGGCTGCTCTGCAGGTACTTATGAGAAATTAGTGTAACTGTGGAAATATGTGACTGGGGGGCATTCTTCAGCTGAACGGTGTGGTCGTGAAATTGTGTGAACTTTTCTATATTCTCTGTTGGACCGTGTTCTGAGAGGCAATAAAGCTGGACTCTGGCTTCACTTGCAAACAGTTGCATTTCTTACGCATCTTAAAAACCCCTGTCAGGAGCATAACTGCTGTCCTTGACTCAGATTCAACCAACTAAAAGTATCCTGAGTCAAAGAAATGACAAAGCTATCAAGTTTTGCATACCCCTCTTTCAGCACTTTCAGCGCAAAACTATAGGCACTGTGAACTATAGTTTTGGATTGCTGCTTCCTTTCTTGCGCTGGAAAAGTGTGTGTTTTTTTTTTTCTTGTGTGCAAGGCAACAGCTGGTCTGCTAACAGAAATGCCCGTCTGTTTTGATGCTTTTGCAGAAACTTGTCCCTGTGCTTGGGGAGGTGAAAAAGCCCAGAACCTAGAGAATGCTTACTTCTGATATTCCTCAAAGTAGATTTATTTATCTTTGCATGCAGCTCAAAACCAATCTTAGGTACCTGAAAAGTATTACCGTTTGTAAGATGCTCTTCTTTAATAGCAGATGGATCTTTCTAGAGCCTTTTGGATGACTTCCAAAAGGCTCTGGAAAGAAGGGATATCTTACTCTAAATTGTGACACTCATGTCTTCATCTTTTATTTCTTACTAAGAGTTAACCATGTTGTAATGAACTGGCATTTAATACTGAAGAGCTAGGAAAGCTGTTGATGTGATATTTGACCAGGTGATGGTATGATCAGTGAAACAGCTAGAGATCATGTAGCTCTTAAGTCACTGAACTCAAAATGAGCAATACTGAATGTAAACACTTTTCTTAGTATGACAGCCCCTGCTTCAGGGTACAGGGTTGTGCTGCTGCCTCCTAAATGAGTCTGTCAAATGGGCTTGGTCTGCAGACTGCTCTGTGTGGGCTGTGGTTCATACTGGAACAAGTCCAGCAAAGGGCAACTGAGATGATTAAGGGACTAGACTACCTTTCATATGAGGAGAAGCTGAGAGAGCTGGGGTTGCCTATCCTGCAGAAGTGAAGAAAGACTCAGGGGGATGCTTTCACCAGGTATTTATGTATGTTGGTAGGATCTAAAGATGATTGAACCAGGTTCTACAGTGACAAGAGACAGGAAATTCTGTCTCAACATGGGAAAACACATTTGTACTGTGAGCACTTGAATAGGTTGCCCAAAGAGTCTCCCATCCTTGAAGACAGTAAAAAACAAACTGGACAGAATATTGAGCAAACTGTGCTAGCTGACCCTACTTGAGCAGGGGGATTGGGCTAGACAATTTCAACCTCGGAGATTCTGTGATGATCAGATGCAGATATATGAGAAAGATTTTTCTGTGTAAGATGTCATTAAATAGAATGCAGGGGGAAGGGAGGGACTTCCTTTTTTACTGGGAAAAGCTATGATGGTAGTCTGTGTGTTCTTGTTAGTCATTTATACTCATTCTGATTGCTCTGATTTCTGGCTCTTTTTTCTTGGCCTGCCCTTCTCCAATATTGTAGTGGGGAAAATGTGAGTAAAGCAATGTTGTGTTCCTGTAAGCATATTTCTATATTTCTATAATTAAACCATGATCCTAAATTAAGAGGGGAAAGAATGATTATAAAAATGATATGTTTTTGAGAAACGAGAATCTTGTATAAATTCTCGTAAGAGTGATCTATGGGTAGTAACTAGGCTGGCTGCTGTATGCTACCCAGAGAACACACAGCTTTCAGCATTCTTAGTTAGTGATGCACTATGTTCAGATCTGCTTTCAAATGTGCTTGCCTTCTTTTGAGTTTGCTGGGAATTGCCAGATGAATGTAACTTTCTTCTTTCCCCTTCAGATACAAAATGAGGCTGGGTTGTCCTCCCTGTCACTTGTGTTCCCTGACATGTAAAACTCTTGGTTGAATATAAACTCTCTGCTGAAGGACAGTGACATTAAGAACACTCTTGGTGTGTGCTCTGTTCATAAATTACTCTCTTGGCTGCCTGCTATCACTGCCACTTAGGCTGCATGCTGTAATTCCTGGATGTTACATTAGTGTCTTCTGCTCTAAACGAACCCAAGGTCAAGAGCATTTGTGATTTGCACTTCTGTTAATCAGGGAATATGGAAGAGTTGAATGTTTTCTCCCTTCTCTCCCCAGACAGCCTGCCTGCGTTCCCCACTGCCATGATGGCAGGGATAGTCATCGGTACGGTTACAGGTCTCTCACTGCTGGTCTCTATTGTCGTGTGTCTTGTCATCAGAAAGAACAACTCTAAAAAACAATACTCTGGGTAAGAGATTTCCCTCCTCACCTGTGGATAATGTGAGGAACATCAGCAAGATCTGAGGGAAGGTTTAGAGGGGGGTAGGAGTTGTTTCAAGTTAAATCTTGGCAACCGTGGCTAGAGATAGGGTATGGGCATGTGGAACACTGGTCAT
>JASSUY010022205.1:0-17925 GCA_032466535.1 Forpus xanthops
CACCTCGCACTGCAATGATGCTGCTTGGAGCTGGTTTTCTAATTGTCTTTACAGGGTTGTTGCACCACATTTTATATTTATATATAAGACCACGTAATTAGAGGAATGTTAGCTGCATAAATATATTGGTGTAACTTAGCATAAGTGTTAGGCCTGACTGCAAGTCATGATGAAACTAAGGAAAGTGAAGAGTTAAAAGCAAGCTGTCCTTGGGCCGACTGGAAAGTCCTGAATAATTGCAGGATCCTGATAAAAGAGGGATGAAGGGAACTGAACATCTGCGGAACATCCCGAGAGCTAACCTTGGTAGAAGTTCCTGTTGTCGGCAAGATATGGACCCAAGACACTATGAGAAAGAACTATCCAATTAACAATTGGACTTATGCCCATGGACAGCAGCCGTTAGTCAATGATAAGTAAAAATAGAAAGTGGACAACAAAGGTGTTTGCAACAGTGTACAAATACAGGCTTGTAGCGTAATAGATCGAGTTTGTTCTATCATCATATTGAGTCAACTAACTGCTCCGCTACCACCCTCTGGACTCTTTGTCACTATGGGTAACCCTTATCCCCGGACAAACCACAACAGCTTCCTAGTTAGACTTCTGCATCTTGATTCTTGCAGGCCCAGCTTTTTGTGTAATCCCATGGAAATCTAAGAGCAGGCTGGATGGGAGTTTGGTGTAAACAAAACAGCCGATGAAAGAAGTTAACAATGCAGCTTTCCTGTTTGTCAGCGTGGATCTCTCTGTCCCACTCCCCTCTTCCATTAACAACATGATTGCTGATGTGCTTTCTGCACACAATTTCTTTACAGAGACAGCCACGTGTCGGAGGCTGCTCAGAGGCTTCCAGGCCATGTCAGAATTCCATGGCACCTCCTAGCTTTGGGTAAGCAAGGACTGACTTGTTCCCTGTAACTGTTATCAAAGCTTGACAGCATTTCTCAGTGAGCTGTGGCATTAAATGGTTGTTTGCCAATCCACAGAGAGGAAAAAGAGCTCTTAACTCTGCTAAAAACAGCACTCACTTCTGATCCTCCTGCAACCATCCTGGCTTGCTTTGTCTGCAGGCCCATTCAATCTCTTGCAGGAGCTGTCTTCACAGAGACTGATCTAATTTTATATTGACATTGTTCAGCATCAAGTTTGCCCTGGAGCCAGAATCAGGTTTTTCCTCTTAGCTCATGCCTTAAGGGGTTTTGTAATATTCTGTGTTAAACTGGGCTGCAAGAACTATCCAGGAAAAATAAACAAAAAAAGGCAAGCTAATATGGTTGTAGCTTTGAGAACTACAGCCAAGTGTTTACTTAAGACTTATCAGGGAATAGATGAATTTGGAAAGACTTCACATGGAAGAAAAACAGTACTCAAGGGCACTCAAATCTGAAAGTTACAAGTGGAGAGCAGGCAATCTGGAAAGTTAACTGTATGATTATGGTCATCCTTCACACACTTCCCTTCAAGATGATTTTTTTAAAAAATCAGGTAGTCATTTATTTCCTATAGTCAGATAAGTAAGACATCTGAGTTATAGCAATGGTTAGGCATGGTTCTGCTGTGAATATTATAATGGGTTAAAAAAGGGAAGTTTAGATTGGATATAACGAAGAAGTTTTTTACTGTAAGGGTGGTGAGGCACTGGAATGGGTTGCCCAGGGAAGTTGTGAATGCTCCATCGCTGCCGGTGTTCAAGGCCGGGTTGGACATAGCCTTGGGTGACACGGTTTAGTGGGAGGTGTACCTGCCCATGGCATGGAGGTTGGAACTAGATGATCTTAAGGTCCTTTCCAACCCTAACTATTCTATGATTCAAGCCTTAAATGCACTATGAAGCCCAGATATCATGGTGTTCCTCGTGGTTGTGTTTCTGGGCACAGTTCTACAATTTCCTCTCACTGTTGAGGCACTTAAGCACTACGTTAATGAGACTGCTGCCGGCACTAACACACTTGCAGGATCTATGAAAACTTATTAATGATGAGATCAGGAACCACCAGAAGTGCTGGGTGTCTGCAGAGCCACAGAATTTCATTGATGCATACCAAGCTCATGTTAAAGGCAACAAGTAATTGTTTCTTGTGCAGCTGCAACATATTTTAAATGCTTTCAGCCAAGACATTTCCAGCTGCACTCCTACTTCCTTTTCCTCCTGAGAAACAGTTCAGCTATTTCTTCATTTGAATTCAACCTCTAAAGCAAAGTACTTTTTAAAGGTGCTGAGGTTGTGTTCTTTGGCAGCCAGCACAGAGAGAGTAATGTTATTCCATCCTAGACTAAAGAAAACTTACTGTATGCTGTCTCCCTCAGTCAGCAAGATTATTTTTTAACAGAGCAAACATGGCTGCTGTCTTACCAGCTTCATCAACTCAGTATGCACTCTGTGATGAAAAGAAGCTCTGTTGATTAAAATTTGCTATGCTATTAAAACAGTCTTCAATCTTGTTTTCTGTCTCATATCTATAGGCAAAGGACAACCCATCCTCTACATCACAGATCTCAGAGATCATGTATGTCTTCATAGTGGGCTTAGGCACCACCACCACCTTCTGCTGAGCTCTCCATGATGGTGCATCTGGAAGTACAAGGTGAGAAATGTGTGTACCTGCACTCGTACATGTCTCTGTCCTTGCTCATGGCAGGGTAACAGACAAAATGCATTTGAATCAGCTGCCCTAAACCTGCAGCATAAGGTGTCTTGGAAATTTTGAATTTCTGCATAGAGTCTACACATCAGATACCTTCTTAAATACTCATTATTAGTCCTTTTGTTCTGTAGAACAAGTCCAAGAAGAGTTGGATGCTGTCATTGGTCCATCCTGTGGAATTAAACATAAGAACTAAGTGATCCTGCTATATGCAAATGCAGTTCTAAATGAGATTACGTGTTATAGCAGCACAAGTGCGATATGGTTTATGAGGAACCAGGATACCACACTGCAAGACTTCCCTATTACTAAGGAGATATTAATGCCACTAAGGTATATTAACACCACACGGGGACAATCCTTAGGCAGATCAAAGCCAAGCAATAGATCTCCCTTATATTTTGTCCTTGGTTGCAAAACTACCCAAAGGTGAGTTTGAACAACTTTTGAGGAACTCTTCACTGTGAATAGGATGCTGGACATTATCTACATCCTACAATATGAATAAACCTTTACACCTCTCCTTTTGCACAGTTTTACCATTTTTCCATACAGTGTACTGTAATAATTTCAATATACAGGATTTGAAGCATTAGATCAGTATAAAGGTACCAGTATAATGACCCTAGACTTCTTTTAAATGGTACAAGCTATATATATAATCCCCCCGCCCCAAATTCTAGAATAACAATGTCTGTATATACATTTATTGTATCAGCAGAATACTTTAAATCCATACCCAACCTCATGTAGTTTGGTTTCCCGATGGATAACATCTATGTGGCTTTAGGGGAGCATGTCTTTGAGAAAGTCAAGATCAGAGTCAGGGGTCTTGATCAGTGTTGATCTTGCAGTTCAGTGGTGTTTGGGTTTCTTTTCCCTAAAGTCTGTGATTACTGTAATTACTTTATCTTCTGGTGCTCTAAAACAACTTTTTAAGAGCACCTAATAATTTCTAAATAAGCCATTCTGTAGGAGATAGCACAGTGCGACCCTATTTTGCACTCCAGAATAATTAGTTGGCACTTGCATTGGGCAATTACAAGTGAGCGATTGATATCTTTGCAGTCTAAGTCAAGCCATTAGTTTTCGGCTTGGTGAAGAAGATGCTTGTATGTTCATTTTGTCTTTCAGTGGGGCACCTTAATTATCCCAAACATATTTTGTGTCCTGTATAACCAAGAGCAGTGGGAGAGTCCTTGACAGTTTAACCCTGGTCATTTCACAGACAAGTGGCAAACTATCAACAGAGAAGCTTTTCTGCTGTTTTCTGCAGGTAAGAGCAATCCTCAGTATTACCTACAGCTGTCCTACAGAGACTGTTTCACAAGCCATGACTCTCTTAATATCTGATGTCCTGCTACATTTATTTACCTTTATCTCCATAAATATCTTTATTTATTTCCATAGAATAATCTAGATAGAAAAAAAAAAAAAAAAAAAAAAAGGTGGTGATTTTAGACACAATTTGCATAGCATATTTTTTTCTGAAATATTTATGTAAACTGAGGGCCTCCAGAGCACAGAGATCCCATTTATGTGTAACTGCAACTAACTAGGAAATTCTTTATGAACCTTTAAACTATTTCTGCTAGTATTTATTTCTAAATCATTTTCTGTGTCTTCTAAGATTATGAACACAGGTTTGACCCCATAAAACAACAGGATGGTGTTCCAGTGGTTAAGATATTTAGCCTAAGACTTGGGTGACCCCTTTTTTTTCCCCGTTCTTCCATACTTCTGTGATTCTGGGGATGTTGCTGAGACATCCTTCCTTTGCTTCCAAAGAGTAAAACAGGAATATCAGAACCACATTGCTGTGCTTGCAAAGGAAAAATGCACTCGGACAGCATAGTAACATGGACATGTAGTACCTTACATATGGTGAATACGCTTTTCTTAGTCCTGAACTACAGGCTATGGATTTTCTCTCTCTCCATAGTATGAGAAGATTCTGTGCACAAAGGGTAGCTTGGGAGTGGATTCAGGAAGTGTGAGGAGATGCTGGAGGAGGGACAGTCTCCCTTGCCCTCTATAAACTGTCCCTTACCATCTACTGCTCCAGGTGTTCCAGGCTCTTCACTTGTATGGTAGCTTGCTTTCCCTGATCTCTACCCATGTTTCATGCTACAGAAATAGTATTAGCAGCCATAGTCTTGATAGATCCACAGGACTGAGTGAAAGACGTTGCTGACATTCCCCAAACGCACCTGTACAAGACCTCTGCTGTCCCTCACTACACTCAGAAGGGAAAACATAGGGATGGTGGCCGGGCTGGGTCTTCCTTGTCACCAGATGAGAGAAGTTGGTCAGACCTCTTAAAAAGGGACTGCTTGACTCATAAAACTGTATCCACCGGAGACAAATGAACTCTGTCAATAAAAGGGCACAGAGCTCGCCCACGTCGCTCGAGGCAGCCACTCGAGGCCCTCCCTCGCCTCACCCAACATGGCGGCTCTGTCCGCCCACCACACTCAAGATGGCGGCTTGCCCACAGTGGGGATCTCGGCAGACTCTGCACTCAAACGGCAACCGGGAGCGTTCTTGTTCCCCTTCCGTCGTCCGCCGCACTTATGGCGCCGTGGGGAAGCGCGGGGCGCAGCTGGCGGAAGCGGCGGAAGGCTTTGGAGATCGGACTTGGCGGGGCGGAAGTCGCTGAGGTGGACGGAGGTGGCGGCAGCGAGCGACGATGAACAACAAATTCGACGCGTGAGTTGGCGGTGTGACCTCCCTCAATCCCCCCAGCGCTGCGGGGCACGGTGCAGCCCTGTGTCCTACCGGCCGCTCCCCTCCCCGCCGGGTCGGCGCCGGCTGAGCCGGATGCGATGAGTCAGGAGGCCGCGCGCGCAGCCCCGTTCCTCCCCTCCCGAGCCCGGCCCTGCTCGTGCAGGAGAGCCAGCCTCTGCTCGTGGCGGAGCATCCCTCAGCGCGCACGGCCGTGGGGCGGGCCGCCTTTTGGACCCGTTTGTCTCTCTTTTCGCAAGGAATGGGGTGGGCAGAGGGACCTGTGGGGTTCAGGTGTCTGCTTGCTTGAGGGGCTGTCTCCCCTGTGCTTAGGGACGTGGGGAGGTGGGTGGGAGCGAGTCAGCGAAGTTACAGTGGCATGTCTTCCGTGTTTGCTTCCCGAGTAGCTACGGATCCGGACAAGTAGCTGGGGATGTCTGTGGCAGATGAATGCCTGGTTCGGACTGCTTGAGTTTGTTCTAAAAAGACATGTTGTTGCTTGCTTGTGCTTTAAAGTATGTGTCTTGAGATGCCTGTGATGGACTCTGGGTATGCAAAGTAGTAGTAGATTTTACTGTGTGGGTTGTCAAGTGTAGATTTCCAAACACTGGCAGCCTTTATACAACAGAGGAACTAAGAAGCAGAGACTGCTGGGGCTTGGTATAAACCTCCTCAGCTGTACAACGTAAGACTCGCTCTCTTTGTTCTGTTTCTTTATCAGTTTGAAAGATGATGATAGTGGAGACCATGACCAGAATGAGGAGAACAACACACAGAAAGACAGTGAGAAGGAAAAGAACGATCGAGAGAAACCACAGAGTACCACCAAGAGGAAGGTACAGTGCTGGCGTCTGCATTCCATTGCTAAGGCATGATGTTGGTGCGCTACAGAGACAGTCCTCAGTCTGGGGATAAGGAAAACTTGTCTTGGTGGGCTGTGATAGCTTAATGCTCTGTTACTGCTATAATGAAGACAGGCTACATTACCATTTGGATAATTTGCTGTAGGTTTTAGAGGTGGGTGAATGAGGGATGAATGCTCCCTTCGCAAACTCAGCTAGTACTCTGCCTGGTTTTTGAATAAAAATGAGAAATAAAGCTGTATTTAAAAAAAGAAATTATTTTTTTGAAGAGGTTGTAGGGGTAGGTCTGGTTGACAGGGGAGTAGTGGCTTGCAGTGGTTTTACTAGGTTGTATTTGTGCCACTGTTGTAAAAACTCTTCAGGTGAGTCTCTGTATGTGCAGTGTAGCCTAGTTAAGAAGCATATATCCATCCTTTTTCATTTACTGTTTTAATCTTGTTCTTAGGAAAATACTCTGTCTGAAGTAATGCAGTCCTTATAAACTTACCACAGACAATAGGAGAGTAGAGATTTAAGCCCTAGTAACTCTTGATGCAATATCAAGTGATACAAGAGACAGACTTTTTGGTTCATTTTTATTTTAATGTCAGTTTTGACTCTTGGTCAATGAGTTTCCATTAAAGTCTTTTATGCTCATTTGGGAGTGTTTTTAATCAGAAATGGGTGTTTTGGAAATTGAAAAATGATTACTACCCACTGCTAGTGATGGCTTCTGCCAAAGTTGACGTAACGAGTTCTGAGACTGATCCTGCCAGAGTGTTAGGGTGTTGGTTGCTTGAGGGAATTGGTGTCACTGAGGAGTTATAATTGCTTTTGAATCACGGTTTGGTATAAATGGGGTTTGTTCTTCCCAGAGAAAGAGAGTGTTTGGGATTTTAATTCTTTTTTTTTTCTTAATTTGAAATAGTTAAAACTCTTGCATTGCCCTTTTAGATTGTCTTTTCCCTTTGAGACAGGCACAGTTAAGGACTAAAGAAAAATACAGTAATACTGCCTGTCATAGTTATGGGAGTTGCTTTTTTATGGCCCTTTTCTGAACTCAGGTTATTATTTCCTTATCTTTCTCTGTGCTGCAGATTTCTAATATTCTTTGCAATAGTCAGCTGCTGTTAGCCTAATTATCCATTTCAGACCGTTATCAGAGATTCTGAAAAAATTAAGGTTAGTTGCTTGTTTTATAGCCTGTGAAGGCAGGAACATGTGAGCTTCTGATGCTACAAATATAATTTTTCCTATTCCACTTTTAGAGTGGCTCGTAAGGGTAAAGCAAGCTTTTTTGTTTTGCAGGCTGTTGTCCCAGGGCCAGCTGAGCACCCCTTGCAGTATAATTATACCTTCTGGTACTCCAGACGAACACCCGGGAGACCCACCAGCTCACAGAGTTATGAACAGAACATCAAACAGATTGGCACCTTTGCCTCCGTGAGTATACCCCTGATGTCCTTGTGCACTTGGGCATGGCATAGTCATTGTGGCTGGCTTGCTGCCTGTGTTCTAGGAGTATGCATGCAGGCTGTGCTCTCTGTTTCATCAGGAGCAGCAAGAGGAGAGTGAATGATATGCCATGACTTATGTTTGAGTTCTTGAATTACCTTTAGCAGGTGACATGTCTTAAGCAGTTCTCCTCTGCCCTGTGCTAGCCATCTGTGCCTGCAGTGTTGGTGGTAGCTGGAATAATAATAGAAAATTAAAAGAACTCCCATGTAGTTTAAAACTACTAACTGGAGCGGAACTTGACAGGTAAGCAAGAGAAGTAAGGAACAGCTTTTCTGGATGCAGTAAAGGTGTGAAGCAAAGACTGTACAGTTCCCCACACATACTTCTCTTCTGTCCATATTTCTACCAGTGTGTTTGGAAATTGCATCTGGTGAAGTGTGTATGCAAGCAGCTGGCGACCTGTTTTCTGTCTGGAAGTGACATCTCTGACTGAGATGCAGTTTGGTGTTGCCATGAAATTTATTAAAAGGCAAGCTGCTTTCCTCTTCCCCTTTGACTCTTTGTCATTGTTTATTCCTGAAATAAATTGAGTGTAAATTTTCAGTCTGTTAAATTAGTGTAGACTTATTGTTGATTTTTAGCTCTTCAGAGGAAGAAAATTAACACATTCTATTGTCTGCCTCTTGCTGCCAAGAATTTGTGGGTGCTGTTGAAGTTACAACTGTTAGATTTCAGTTAGGATGGAGAGAGATTCAGATCTGATAATGTGTTTGGTTCCAAATTCTCTTTAAGGAGTAGGAAGAGCAAGCTTTTGAAACAATTGTCTGAGCCTAAATCTGGGTTCAGATTTGTTCTTTTCGGTAGAAAGCTCTGAAAGCTTTTAAGTGCTAACCACTAGAGGGCATATTCACTCGGTGTAAGAAGATAATTTCCACAGTGTATTTGGATGTGCCTGACAAAAATAGATTATTTCTGACTCCACCTCAGCCTTGGTTCCAAAAGCAAATTCCTACTTGAGTGGCAGAGGTCAGAGATTGGAGCAGAATTCCAAGTGCTGACCATGTAATTAAGGTCTCTGATAAATTACTTTGGATGGTGTCTGGCCCCTCCAGCTTACTGCGGGCCGGCTTAATAGCTTTTGACTTGCAGATTGGAAACCTCTTAAAGTATGGAAATTAATATAATGTCTTCTAGTGCCTTATTTTGTTTTAAAGATCCAGCATCTCTAAAATACTGTCTTATCCAGAGAATCTTGAAGAGTAAATACGTTATTTTTAAGAATTAGAAAAGATAATTCCCTTGCCTTCTAGCCAATTTGTCTGTAGTAGACACAAGAGTACCAGAATGGAAATGGGTCAAAGTGAAGTGGTCCAACCATGGCAAATTGCAAAAGGAATGTTTAAATCAATGTTCTAAATGGTTTCTTAAGATCTTAAACCAGCACCAGAGTGTGTCTTTTGTCTTAAAACCTGAACAGAGTAAAATTAAATACAAAAAATGTCTCATTTGAATGCTCTTGAAGTCTCCATAGTTGCAGGAGAGCAGTGGTTAATGCAGGGCTAATGTGTGTAGTGATTGGAAGTTTGAGCAGTAGGATTTCTAAGATCTGTTTGCAGCTATTCTCCAGAGCAGCAGTTATCTTGGTGCAGATTTCTTCAAACAAACATCAGGTGACTTTGGAGACACATGTTGACTATTTCAAGTGGTCACCTGGTATCAGAGCCAGTCAGAAACATGCACCCAACCTCTGATCCTGCTACTGCCTTCTGGGTATCCCAGTCAACACCCTTGTGACAAGAAAGTAAAAGAGTGGAAATTGGCTCTGGCCAGCTGGTGAAGAAAGGGAATCCTGTTTCTGTAGGAATCTTGACTGTGAATAGTTTGAGCAGCCTCATGTATGGTTCATGTCATTGCAGGTGGAGCAATTCTGGAGGTTTTACAGTCATATGGTACGTCCTGGGGACCTGACAGGCCATAGTGACTTCCATCTTTTCAAAGAAGGGATCAAACCTATGTGGGAGGTGAGTTGAAGCTCTCATTTCTACCTTGATATTTTCCCAGAGCCTTCTGGAGGGAAACTTCTATAGTGAAGGGATTCTTGTCATTAAGTGGCACTCCAGGCTTCTCTTGAGTGCAGTCCTTTCTTCTGGGTTTCCTGTAAACTTGTCAACAGTACTCTGCCATGTAACTAGTAGTCCTGAGACTGCTCTCCTGGAAGATGCTGAGAGTTCCTAGCTGCACCCCCTACAGGTTGCAGAATTGCCTTTGCCTGCAGATCCAGAGACTGTCTGGGCCCTGTTACCTGGCGCTGAAGAAAGAGGGGACCCCAGCTAAGCTATATGCTTCCTGACAGCTCTTTATTATAGCTTTGACTGATGACAGCAGTGTGGGGCTTTCCTCTAGAAGGGCTGGAGCTCTGCAAGTGGAATTCAGCAAAGTTTATAAGAAACTGATTCTCCTTTTTTCAGGCAAGGAAGGAAGAGGTAGGTGTAGTTAAAAGCCTACATCTGTGCATAGAACTGCAGACAGAAAGATGAATTCACCCTTAATTTGCCTTTAGTTTCTTTTTCCCCAGAGCACCTGGTTTGCTTCTGTTCTTTCCAATCCAAACCTGTTTAAAAAAAAAAAAAAGTCTTTGCCAGACAAATCATTTTTCCAGTTCCTGGCTTGCTTCCAGCAACAACCAGTAACATCCACAATATGAGGATTTTATGTATTGCTCTGAAGTACCTAATTATGCTGCTTGATCCTGAGAAATTTATATGTGACCCTAGTTGGCAATTATTCAAAGCAAGGTGTTTTATAGCCAGTTACTGCAAATACAATTTATATAAAACGTTTAACCCTCTTTGGACTCCTCATGTTCTGCTCCAATAATGTGTCAGCCAGAGAGTCCACAAGTTAGTGATTCCAGGATTTCTGTAAAGTATTTCTCTGGAGCCATTTTAAGGTGGAGGTGGAGAGATTCTTTGGTTTTGCTTCTGGCCCCACTCCCTTTTTTGTATTTACAGAAAAGGCTCTGGGATCTTCCTGCTGGCCTTCTCTTTGCTGCTTTCTTTGTAGGGCTTTGCTTATGCTCCTTTTTCTTCCAGACTAATCCTTACTGTCATTCTTATAGGCACATACATGCTTGTGTGTAGCTCTGGTCTTTTTTTCTGGATCCATCTGTGCTGTTTCTGGGTGAAGTCAGAAGCACTAAGCATAATGTTCCCCGGTGATCACTGAGCTGCAGATCATTATTATTCTGGTAAAGGGAAATCAAATGCTTGACTGAACCAAAGCTTGTTTAACCTGAAAGAAAACTAACAATAACCGTTAAACACACTGTACAGCATCTGCCTCCGATCCCTGTTCTCTTTCTAGCCTTGAACCTACTTTAACCACCTTTGAAATATTTTGATCAATGCCAGTTCTATTCTTTCTCCCCTTAGTCACTGTGGAAAGTTTGAGGAGTTAAACCCAACTCCCTGCTAAAGGCTGTAGCCTAGGTAGCTTAATTCTTGGAGTGTGATGTTCACAACTTGGAAGACAAGGACACTGAATCAGAAAATAGTTTGCATCTTATGGGAATATATCACATTCCTAGAACTTATGTTGATTTGGATTCTTCAAACTTAAACAGAGGAAGTTTAGATTGGATATGAGGAAGAAATTCTTTTACTGTAAGGGTGGTGAGGCACTGGAATGGGTTGCCCAGGGAAGTTGTGAATGCTCCATCACTGGCGGTGTTCAAGGCTGGGTTGGACATAGCCTTGGGTGGCATGGTTTAGTGGGAGGTGTCCCTGCCCCTGGCATGGGGGTTGGAACTAGATGGTCCTTTCCAGCCATAACTATTCTGTTACTTTGTGTGGATGCTGACATGCTTTAAGGCTTATCCCAAGCTGATGCCTCCCACTTTCAATACAGGCTTTAGCACATACCTGAAAAATAGGGGTCTGAAGAATCCTGCTGTCAGTCTGGCACTTCCATGTTTACCCAGGATTGCTTTGTTAGCACTTGCTGCCTCATGTTTGGTTTTATCTCAGCCCTAGAGAAGCTGTAAGGCTAAAATAAGAGTTTGTTTCTTTAAGAAGGGTTGAGCTGCCTTACCTGGCATCTCTAAGGTATGTCCCAACTTGGCAGCGGGGCTGGCTGGTGATTTGGCCAGAGATGTCCTGTGTTTTGCAGTCTCCTCTGAGTTATCCTTTGTTCTTCTCTATTTCTGTCCTAGACCTGTCTTCCCTTTCCCTTCCTAACTGCCGCCTCTTTGACTTGGTTCTACCTCTCTGTCTTTGGCTTTGGGTGGAATTTGATCCCCTCTGCCTTGTAAGATTTTCCAGCTATAGTGTTGTGCAAGAGAAAGTTACAGCATTCTTCACAGAGGAGGAGCTGTTGTTTGACATAGGTGTAATTCTGTGAAGCAGGGGAGTCTGTAGCAGTTTTCAGCTCTTTTTCAGGTGCAACATATGGATTCACAATACTGAGGTGATAGTCTGGGTGCTTAGCATAAATATTTTCTTCACCTTCCCTCTTCATTGTGGTTATTTCCCTGGGTCACCACAGTCTGCAACAAACATTCAGCTGTATGATGTGTGGTAGTATCAGTGGTTCCTAGAGAGTGGCCTGGTCCTTTCTGGGTTAACACAGCTTATGATCCTGCTCTGCAAATGTGGAAGGAAAGGCTTTATCAACTTTTTGCTTGCTTTTAACTATCACTTCACAAACTCCTTCCCTTCCATGCTCTCTGATGAGGGTTTTTTCCTGGTTTACAAGCAGAACTATGTATACAAGGAACTTGTCAAAGGGAGAGTCAGTCTTGCATTTAGGAATAGTTTTAGGGTCCTTGCCTGTGATTCTGTATGCAGATTGGTAGCCTGCTGTTGGTGTTTGCTAGTGGGGTCAAAACACTAGAGCTCCAGTCTTCAGCGCATAGAGCTTTGTCTGGAATGCAGAGTCATTGTTTCAAATACTTCATAGTCAAAGTAAATGGTATACGTCTATCTCTGTTTTTATGGGGGAGAAGTGAAATGCTTTTGCTTGAAAATACCTCCACCTGTCCCTTGCCCCACTCAATCAATATCTGCTCCTGCTCTGATGTCTTCCGGGAAGCAGAAAAATAGCTAGAAGGAAACAAATTGATGTTTTTGCCTCTCTTCCTAGGATGATGCCAACAAAAATGGTGGTAAATGGATTATCCGCTTGCGAAAGGGCTTAGCATCACGATGTTGGGAGAATCTCATTCTGGCAATGCTGGGAGAACAGTTTATGGTGGGGGAAGAAATCTGTGGGGCAGTCGTCTCTGTCCGATTCCAGGTAAGCACTTCTGAGAAGTGGCATGTACTTCCACTTGGCAAGGCTACAAAAATACCATCTGCTTACCTCTCACGTGCTATTCTGTAGGAGGATATTATCTCAATATGGAACAAGACAGCCAGCGACCAAGCCACAACAGCCCGGATACGTGACACGTTACGAAGAGTGCTCAACCTACCTCCCAACACCATTATGGAATATAAAACACACACTGATAGCATCAAGTATGTGTGGTGGTGGGGGGATGGTCTGCTGCTGGTTGCATGCGTGCTTGAGCAATTTAATGCAGATCGCAGGAATTGAAAGAAGCGCTCATGTGCGTTAGGGCTGTTCACTGCGAACAATAATACGTACAGCAGCATTTGTTGCCACTGCTTTTTGCAAGCCAAATATCTGTGTCATTATCGTGCTGCTGTTAGGGATGTTTGGTTCTAACAGTAAAACCTTATTTTGAAGTATATGGTCCAGAGCGCTTTTAGCAATCCACCCAGCCTGTCACTGGGAGATGAGCAGCCCAATGTGGGGCTGTCACTCGATGTATTCAAAGACAAGATTGCAGTGGGGGGGGGACAAGATAATTTGAATAAATAGAGATTCTGGGGAATAAAGTACGGAAGCTAACGGGGATTTATAGTGCCATTAGACTTATAAATGGTCTTGGGAAAGTGCTGTGTGAATTTACAGTGGTGTACAAATGATTTCTAATCATAATAAATGTCATATATTAAGTCTTCCAGGCCCTGGTGACAGAGGCTCTTTAACAAGACTAGAAGATCACGGTGCACAGAGAGGACAGCTGTATTTTTAAATAAACCTATTATAGCTTACCATACCAGGCCATTCAGGGTGACTTTTATATTCCACAAAGTGAAAAAAGATTGCTTATATAGGTATTAGTTAGACATGAATAATGTATTTTTTCCTTTTGTTTTTCTTAGATGTATTATAAACCAATACACTGATTAGTAAATTTGTAATAAAGTGCATTTGGTTAAATAAACACTTGAAAAGGTGTTCCCAGAAAAAGAGGTGAAAAAAATTTAAGACCTTGGTAGAGCAGTGAGCTTGCCAATCTAGCTCAGTCACGGTGCAAGTATCTTTCATGACTTCTTTCTATTATGCTAGTTTGCCCTCTCCACATAATGATTGTCATCAGTGTGCTGCCAAACGGTTTTGAGATCAGTCCTGATTTTAGCAGACAGCTAAGAAACAGTCACCAGTTTCGCGTGTGGGTCACAAAGTGCAGAGGTCTTGTTTAACCGCCTGTAGGCGCTCCGTGTTCCATGTGGCCCTGCCTCCTTCCTGTGTGTGGAGGAGGTGATTCTTTTTGATTTTGCCGGTAACATTTTTCGTGCACTGTTTGCCAGGAGAGGGCGCTATCGACTCTCTGTCCGTGTTACGAGAGCAAAGGGCTCATGCTGACGCACAACAGGGTATTTTACTCCTGTTCAGCAGTTGCCGGCTGCAGACTGTGGTAATGTGGCTTTGTGGTGGGAGGAGGGAGGTGTTTGACTTCTCTCAGTCTCTGTAATGAAAGCTGTATACTGAGCCAACTGTCCTAAGCTGTGGTAGTGGTTAGTATAACAAGCTTAGAATGAAAATGATGTGTCCTTTCCCTTATAATCTATAGCCACCAGCACCTCCTAGCACAGAGAATGTTGTTATAGCGATGTTTGTAACTGTTCTTGCTCTGACAGCTGTCATCCTTGAGTGATGGTGCATCCAGTATCATGGTCAAGAGTTTCATTTTGTGCTGCTGATGTACGGTGCAAAATGAGCTTGTCCAAGAATAACAGGTGTTTGAGGAATCAATTTTAGTAGCTCAGACTAAGCTGTGAGCAATTCTTAAATAGGGGTGGACTGGCTTGTCTCCTGCTTATTCTTCTGTGGGTAGGAGGGATAGTCAGAGGTTGGTTTGGTGGTGCCCTAGTGAAGTAGATCTAAGCAATTAACCTTCTGCCATGTAGGGGATTACAAGAGCCTTTTTGTTGGTTTGGGTTTTTTTTGTCCCCATTGCCTCGCTTGAGCTGCAGCAGTCTGATTGCAGTGCAGTCCACCATCTCCTTCTAGTGGCACTGGTGTAAATTCAGACCAGAACTGCTTGTCAGTGGAGTTGCTGCGTGGACCGACTGCTTGTGCCTTTCTTGCCTTGTGCCAGCAGGCAGCAAGTGGCAGCAGCTGCGGAGAGGTGACAGTGCCTGCTTTGTTGACAGAGAAGAGCAGGACAGCCCCGGCTATCAGTCTAACGGGCTATGCTTTATATTGTTAAGGTTCTCTCACTAATGAAGAATCTCTTGTGTAACTAGTTCTATCCTCCATAAAGTATAGCTCCTTTTCCTCGCCCATCTATCAAGCCCTGTTGAAATACTGTCCATCGTGAATAAACTCCACTTATGCTGTGCATGTACCATGTGATTTATGACTCGGGAGGGCTTTCCAGCCAGCACTCCATATTCACACCCTGGCTGTGTTTTATGAAAGGCTCTAATGGAAGATCTGGACTGTAGGCTTTGTCAGAGCTGCCTTTCTAGGGGGGCTCATGGCATTTTTCATTTGTATGGGCTGCATCTCGCCACTAGAGCTCTGCTCATGTGCAGGGTTTGATTGGCATTGATTGTGCTTCAGGGAAGAGAGCATGCTTAGCAAGAAAAGAACAGGCGTTTCTCAAAACCTTGACTTCTAGGTAGTGAATTGACCTGGATTAGCTTTTGACACACTGTAAATGAACACTTCTGTCGAAATTGCTAGCATGCCCCTCACTGTGGAACCTGAACCCTGTGTTTCAGGTTTTATATATTCCTTTTGTGATGATGCATTTCATAGTAAATCATTTTTAGACACCATTTTTCATGTGTTGCCAGTGAGGCTGCAGCCCCTTTGTTTCAGAAAGCAGTGGTGCTGCCAAGCTGCATTTGAAAAGTATCTGTTGCTTCACAGCTATTCAGGGAGCTGTTCTGCATTCTGTCCTTTTTGCTCTCAGAGGTGGGGCCTGTGCATATAGCTAGATAAGCAGATCTTTCATTGCAATTTTCCAGTATTTGTCCTTTTTCTTGCTTGTGATACTGACAAGCTGCTAAATCTCAGTGAGTGGAAGGGTCAGCCTAGTGTGTATTAATTTCCAATTTTGCTAGAAGAGCTAGAATGATCTCTTAGACTCTCTTTCGTTCCAGGGGATTTCTAGTACTTTAGACTTCATGGTGCTCAGCCCCTGAAAAGAGCATATGTGATATTTTGTGGGCTACCTTGTTTCAGTAGTTGGAGAGAAATCACTTCTCTTTGCTCCCTCGGAGGTGAACTGAGAGAGGTGCACTTGGATGTGGTGGACCACTTAATAGGTTCTGTTCATCAGGGTTGTTAACCTTGAATGTGATGTGGTCCAGCAGTGACAGTGGGTTATGGGCAGTGGCACTCTCTGTGGTTTGGAAATAAAGAAAAAAATCCTTAAACAAAACAGAAAAGACCTCTTACTTTTGCTGCATTAGGAGGTGCACTGTGCTTTTAGCAGAATATTGGTGGTCATAGCCTGGTCATGTTTCAGTGAAGCGACTGCAAATATTCAGGTATCTTAGCAAGTGAATGTGCAGGGGGGGAAGCGATCACTGTAAAGTTTGATTTTATTTTTGTTTTGAGTATTGCAGTGTGAAGTGCTTGCCTGTCTTACATACAGTACGTTTGCCCTGTGTTCAGAGCTCTCGCCTGCAGCACCATGCAGCAATCCCATGCAAATTCAACATTGTTTCGGAGGCCAGGAGAGAGCAGACTTGTGGCCATACAGCCGACTGCCACTGCGCAGGCTGGTCCGGAAATGTTTTGGATGCTGTGTGACTTAATGGATTGTCCTGTCAGCTCTAAAGCAAGGCTGCTTTTTCTGAAAACAAAGCTTCAGTTATTTGTAAGAGCTTGCTGCAGTGAGAGCTGAGCAGGGTATAAAACTATCCTTTCCTTTTAAAGTCACCACTGATAACTAATGGGATGGCTCAAGTAAATGGGAAGAACAGTTGATCTTAATAGGGCTGGCACTGGGTTCATTTCACAGCAGGCAGTTGGAGGAAATGGCCTCAGAGTGTATTTTAGGTATGAAACAAGCAGATACCCCATGGAGGGAATAAGGATATGTGCTATAGGAAGTCTGCAAGGCAAGGTTCTTGCCACAGAAAAGTGAGAAATGTCAAAAAAGTGAGGACTGAAGAAGAGAAATCCCCATGGAAGTGGTGGGCAAGATAATAAGTGTTTGTGAGACAGTAAGCTGGTGGTGGGATGCTTGTGAGAAGTCTCTGTTCCTTTACATGAGAGTTCAGCTAATTCTGTAATTGTTCTGTTTTTATAGCCCTGCTTCCCATTTGCTTGCTAATTCCAAAACTGTAGGAGAACTAAGTGCTGCTGTCCTAGTTGTCATCTTTGGTTTTGGCTGTATCTTCAGATGGCATGTGCAGGGTTAACCTGATCTAAAGTTAGGCAATTTGGCAACGGGGTCCATACACATTGACCTGTCAGATTGTCTTGGGTGTTGCCATCTTTAGAGAGCTGCATTGTTTCACTTTCAGTCTTCAAGTCTGAGAGCAGGAATAAGAGCTAAAGTGAGGTTCCAGATCTGATAGCTGTCCTCTTCTCCTGAGTTTCTGCAACACTGGCTTAATTAATTTATCACTCCATTCTCCAATTCCAGTAATATTTCCAAGTGCTGCAAGTCTAAGAGCACTTCCATAGACCTGGGCTTTGAAATCATGGTTTCTTTGATTGTTCTCTGTCACCACAGATGTGTGCTTTATTCAGAAGTGTCCATGACTTTGTAAAAAGTTTTCTTATCTTGGTAGCTCATCCCTTAACAAGGAAGTGATTGTAACATATTTATTCCATATTTCTTTTCACAGAATCGTAGAATCGTAGAATAGTTAGGGTTGGAAAGGACCTTAAGATCATCTAGTTCCAACCCCCCCTGCCATGGGCAGGGACACCTCCCA
>JASSUY010022207.1:0-56597 GCA_032466535.1 Forpus xanthops
GGTGGCATGGTTTAGTGGGAGGTGTCCCTGCCCATGGCAGGGGGGTTGGAACTAGGTGATCTTAAGGTCCTTTCCAATCCTAACTATTCTGTGATTCTATGATTCTGATTCTATGATTTATGCCCTCCTGAGAAAGTTCAGTGTTTGCTTGTCAGGTGTTCATCAAGGTTAATGCTTCTTTCCTTTACTCTGATTTTCTTCTGTTTCTTCATTATTCTGATTGTTTCCTTATTTTGACAGCTTTGGGGTTGAGAAAGCAGCTTGCCACTGTGCACCTTCCTCACTATAAAAGAGACTTCAAAGGACGATGCAGTAACAAAGGAAGAAAGAAGAAAAGTGTTTTGGTGGAACAGTATGAGAATATGTGTGGTTTGTTGGGCAAATGGGAGCAAAGAGAAAGAGAGTTGGGCATACATAGCACCCAAAGCATGGCACCCACAGCAGTGTGTCAGACCATGCACCCAGCAGTGGCCCCTTTGGTTGGCCAGGGCTGAGGGCTGGAGGGATAACAACAAGCTGTGAGGAGTGCTGGGGATAAGGACAAATGTAACTTCTCTGCTTCTTTAAAGGCAAAGAGACAGAGAAGGTGGGAAAGACCAGCCTGATCCTGTGCACTATGTCCAGCGCTAAGTACCTTGCCTGATGCTTTACACAGTTTAATTCAGTACCGGTGACTATCTCCCTCTCCCCAGAGGTCTCTCTGGCTGCACAGGTCCCACAGGAGAGACACAGTTTCAGTTTTCAGGCAGTGTTTGCATTTGGCTGAATTACTCCCAGATAGCCCTGTGGCATAGCTGGCACAGAAACCACGCAGATGAGGACCTACCCTGCTGTAAAGGAAACCTCGCTGCACACTGCTCCTTGCTACCTGCCCGGAGCCGGAGGGAGGCAGATCCCAGGTGAAACAACAGGAAAACCAAGCATCAGCCATGCATTTTGTCACACAATTTTATTCCACTGGGGAGGGCTTTGACACTGCTGGCAATTAAGTCCTTCATACACATGGAAAATACCTGGCTTAATACTGACTGCACCAGGACTGACAGTGCGACACAAGCCAGAGGAGATGAACAGCTAGCTTCTCTCTAGTCCAGCCCTAACTGGTTCGTTGTCTTCTTTTTGCTTGGTTTCTATAGCAAGTCATGAGCAGAGCAGAGCTCAGAACAGGCAGGGCAGCACACAGATGAGGGCACAGGGGAGCCCCATCACACCACGGATGCCAGCCAGGTGAGGACAGCAGTAGCAGACCCAGCCCTTCAGTTTTATCAGGCTTGCGGCTTTCCCTCTTCTCTTTCCACTCAGGAGGTGAAAGCAGGTTTGGAGAAGGTGAGATGGCAGAGCAGCCTGCGCAGGTGCAGGCCCCAGAGACCAGACCCCCCTTCCCACAGGGACAGTGTAACCTGTTCTTGGTGGCTCCAAGCCCCTCAGCTCCAGTACAGAGAGGTTTATTGCTACACCATGTCGCAGCTGGGGTTTGTGCACAGTGCAGCCCCAGCTACAAGGGCATGGAGGTGAGGAAGAAGGTTTCCAAGCTGGTGCTTGGAGATATGGCTGTGTTTTGAAGGGGGAGGGGATGTGAGCCATGCAGACCGTGCAGCCCAACACCACGGCATTTCCTTTTCACAGCCTAAGTCACCAAGGCACAAAAATACATGGGATTTACCTGTTTCAGGCTGCACCTGCACTTTGAGCAATTGCTTGCCAGGGCAAGCATTACTTTGAGCACAGGAGTAATCCCACTCACTGCATCTCCCTGCAGAGCAAGACTCCCCAGTTCAGGTAATCACATCTCTGTTTTTTGGGTGAATGTAAGGACTGAATGAGGGATGAAGTGTCCCAGAAAGACCCAGGATATTTGCAGGATGTTCTGAGCCATTCCTTCCTCAGTCAGATACCACAGAGCTAGAAATTAACTTTCATGCCCGGACAATTACCCATGGAGCATCATTCACTCAAACCAGCCCAGGGCACCCTCCTCCTTTCCTTGGGAAAAAGGAGAAAGCTTCCACTGACAGGTTCACAGAAGCCCATCTAGGACATGTGGCAGATTTGGGCAGCCAGCCCGAGGGACTCTTGCTGCCCAAAGCAGCTACCAGGAACTACAGCATGGAGACAGCACCCTGAGGATGTGGGTTGCTCTGCTACTGGCAGGTCTATGAGAGAGCATGGGATGTGCAGACTCATGCAGATGGGGTGATAGCACTGTCTGACATCCCCTAGGACATCAGGAATGGGGCACACAGGACTCTGCATGTCCAGGGCACTCACTGCTATACCGACTGCATCCAAAGAGTGGGTGTTGGGATGGTAGGAGAAGTGATGAGAGGCTCTTGAGGTAACCTGCTGCCACAGGTTCAGAGCTCTCCCAAACCTGCCTGTACTCACTGGGCATTGCACCAGGCTGGCAGGGAGGGAGAAGGTGAGACCTTTCATTTGAGTCATTCACCAATCTTGGCCATGGGAAGGAGCAGAAGTCCTTGGCTGGGTGGAGGGCTGTGAGCATGTGGGAAGCCCTGAGTCTACAGGGCCACACAAACCTCATCTAAGAAACAAAAGGACAGAAAGGTGAGTGGTGAGTACAAAACCCAGACCAACAAAGAGCAAAGCTGCTATCAGCCCAGCTTGTGCAGAGCCTGATTCATTCGTACTGAGTCTTGCAGACTGCTGTCCATGCAGGAGAGGCTCTTCTGGACTGGACAGGCAGCGTGTCAGACCTCAGGCACCCCGAAGGCCAGGTTGTCCCGAATCATCAGTGTCTTCCGAAGGTCTCGTTCCATGATTGGCCTCTGAGTTCGCCACTTATGGGCTTCCTGGAGTCCTGGCTCGAAGTAGTAAATGCAAGCTCCAAAGCCCACCAGGATGAGAATAGAGATCATCAGATACACCGGCACAAACCAATCCAAGAAGTGGGGCATGGCTGCCAGAGAAAAGGCAAGAAACCCTGTGCAGTGAGAGCACACAAGAAACAAACCAAGCTTCATGATGAGACACTCTGCCCAATAGCAGGGCCCAGCCTCCTTGCACCCTTCCTCATTGCCCTACTGCGCCCCAGTTCATGGTGGGTTGCACACCAAGGTACCTCAGCCTTTGGAAGAGAGCAATCCCTTTGGCTCATCACTGGGACCTCCTCAGTGAGTGGCAGTCCTGCTTCCTCCCCACAGACAGGGATGAGACCTCATGTTCCCAGTTCTGCTCCTTGTCTGCTTGCAGGGAATTCTCCTGCTCTTTCCCCTGATGCTCCATGATCCCTCTGAATACCCAGTCTGAGCTGGTCTAGCTCGGGGTTGAGCCCTCCCTTGCTTCTCACCTATTTGGTGTCCTGCTTTGCCAGGGCTCAAGGACATTGCAGTGCTTGGTTGAGCAGAGCCTAGATCCCCACATTACATCAGGTGCTGGGCAGTGGGAGCCACTTACCAGGGGCAGCCGATCTGTCTTACCAGGAACCCCTTGCCACCCAGGAACGAGGTGCTGAGTCTGGAGCAGCGCTGCCCTGGGGAACAAAAACCAGCATGATAGATGCATGATCACTGTCTATCCAGTGCTAAAAATGAGTGAGTAGGATAGAAAACCTCTCCTGCTGGGCCATCAAGGCTGAATGTTTATGGAGGGGCAAGTAGATGGTGTTCCAGCCTCACAATTTGCTGGTGCTCTGGCCAACATACATCCTGATTCAGGGCCATTTAAAAGATGCAATGGCACCGTGTTTGTGCATTATCCCCATCCTTTGCGATGGAACAATCCACATGACAACCCACAGAAGTGCCAGGCTCAGGCACAGAAAGCAACCCTACAGGCTCTCCCTCCAGTGAGGGTATTGAAAAGCCCTTGATTTCAGTGGCAGCAGATAGGGCACAGCTGCACTCCTGTCAAGCTCCTGCTTTTCCGGATACCTGAAAGATGCCACCTGCAACTGTCCCCTAAGACACCCCTCTGCCTGCAACCACATGCCCACTACCTCCTTAGTGTGGGGAGCTTAAGGGGGGGCTGGAGAGAGCTCTGAGCATCTCCATCCTCTTTCCTGCTCCTGGCCTGTAAGGATGCTGCCTCTTGTAGCAGGAAAGCCCATCCCTGCCTGCTTATCCCAAGACTTGCATGAGGTTCATCTCTACCCTCTGAGTAGTACCTTTATTGTCACAGGGTTAGATCTGAAAAAAGCTGCAATTCTAGCTAACATAAGCAAGAATCTACCAGCATTAGAGAAAATGCCTGATTTCCTCCCACTCATTGACATGGACATTGGTACTTATCTGTTCTCCTTGCATGACATGGAAGACCTGAGGATTTTGCCTCTTCCTACCACACTGTTTGGCTTTCAGCAGCCATTGGTTTTGCTACCCACAGTGCTGCCCCTACCATTGGCAAGTCCTGGAGGACTTTTTCCATCTCCCTCTCAATGATTCACACCTCCCTTTTGACAAGTCTCTGCTTCACCTGATCAAGAGCAACGGGACTGGGCAGCTCAGCACCAGCCACCATATAGCTGGGAGCAAAGGGCAGTCTTGATGCTGCTTCTGCCTCTTTATGGATGCCCCTGCCTCCCTCAGGAGGAGCCCCCTGCCCCAGCCTGCAGTAACATTGCAGATGTGTTGTGGGAAGCAGGGATCCTGCTGTGGGGTTTCCAGAAGGAATTAAGCACAAATCACACTTGACAGGAGCCTGAGGTCCAGGTTTGGCCAGAGGCCCCTCAGTGCAACTTGCCTCCATGCTCTGCAGAAACAGCTCCCATGCACCCACTGCACCCCTCAGCTGCTGCTGCTGCCAGGCTGGCTGCCAAGGATGCTGCAAATCCCTCTTCCAGAGGTGCCTCTGCCATCAGTCCCAGCTCATGACACCAATGGGCAGGAAAGGTGACTCTGGCTGGGAGCCCCCGGTGCAATGAGAAAAAAGCCAGCAGCCTCATTTCCTTCCCTGACCGTCTGCTTTCCAAATCCAGGACTGAAGCTGCCATTCAAAAAGTATCGCAATAAAAGGCAGCCTTACAGACTTCCCAATTTATCCTTTCTCTGTAGCCAGCAGTGCCAGCATTTCCCAGCTCCTTGCCAGCAACCTATTCTTCAGTCTACTTGCTATGCAGCACTCACCTTGTGCTGTGTCCCCCCTTTGCTCTCCTGTCCCTAGCCCCAGTGAAGGATCCTGGCCATTGGCTAAGCCAAGGTGTCATTCCCCACACACACAGCCTCTGCAGGACTGGCCTAGCAAAGCCCTTGCTCTTGTCGGGTGAGTGAGCAGATTTTGGCTGAAAATGCTGAAAAGAGGGAGTTTCATGCAAAGATGTCAGCTTTCTGGAGCAGCCCTGCATATATTATATGTGCCTTAACCCTTGTTGGACCAGTTGAACTCAGCACCCCATTTTGCAATGGCACTTCTGTGACCTCCCAAAGACACCTAAGTGCTCTTGGTCTTCCATTGGAGACAGTAAGACAGTAATAAGCCGACTGACCCTTTAGAAATCTCCGCTACATGTGTCATTCTAGCTGCTCTCCTTCAACGTCACCCCTGGATCCCCTCATGCCACCTCCCGCTGCCCCCCCATGTGCTGCGGGTGCCCTTGTGATGGCCATGCCAGGGGCACACTGAAAGTGACCAGGCAGAAACTGCTCATGAGAGGCCAGGAGCAGGGAGAGGCAGGAGACATCGTGGTGACCAGGCAGGGGTGAGTGAGGCAGGAGTGCCATGCAGAGTGCCAGGACATGGGTAACTTCGGGCACAAAACCCTCCCATGTGAATGGGTGGGAGCACACACCAGGTTGCAGCATTACCAGCCACGGGCTCACCCCGACTACAGAAGACCCCTCAGGAATGGGCACCCTGGGGCAGCTTGGGGCAAGGGGCTGCCTATTGCTGGGACCAGGACAAGACCCTGCTCCCATACATTGCATCCCGGACAAACCCCTGTCACCTGCCCTGCAACGTGTCACTTACCTACTTCCACGGCCGCAGGGCGACGGGGTGAGGCTGCTCCCTCCGGCATCAGCCGGGACCGGTCGGGATGAATCGGGCTCTTTCCCCAGCCTGGCAGTGCCAGGGAGAAGGGACCCCGCTCCGGGAGGGGAGGGCGACAGCGAGAGGCGACAGGCGCTGGGCGGGAGGGAAGGAGGGAGGGAATGAGGGAGGGAATGAGGAATGGCGGGGGCGTGCAGGGGTGACACGCAGCCTCATTTCCCACCGCGGCTCCTGGGGGCTTCCCTCATCGCCTCCCTGCCAGCGACAGTCCCCTGCAGCCCCTCCAGGGCACCTTCCGCCGGCCTCACCCCCCGAAGGAGGGAGCATCTGCACCAATTGCATCCCCGAGCAGCGGAGAGGTGGAGGAGGGGGGAGGATTTTAGCAGCCGTCGTTATGGCAACGGGCTTCCCGAGCTCACCCGCACATGGTACCCGGGCGGGAGCCACGGGAGACGCGGCCAAGGGACGCTCTTCCCTATTCCCGCATCACCCGCAGCCTGGGCTGCAGCGCCGGAGGAGCTGCACTCCGCCGCGCTGGGAAGGAAGGATGGGGCTGGGGAGGAGGCGAAGTGCTGGGGGAGACGTGTGTAGGCTCGGGATGATGATGTCCGAGAGGTTAAGGTACCTCCTCAGGGGCTGGCGGCTTGTCAGCAACGGGATGGAGGCAGAGAGAGACAGGAGTGGAAGGGGGAGCGAGGTCAGTGCTCCCTTTGAGGGGTTTATGCACAAATAAAATAATCAACGCTGACCAAAAGGGTCTCCCAGTGGAAAACAAAAACGTCGCTGCCTGAAGTAGGATTTTTGCCTTCAATGAAATACGTTGTTTCCTGGATCCATACCTGGCTCTGTCACTGCTGCTGCAGTGTTAAACCATTTTCAGCTTTTCAAAGCAGCACAGAACAACCAGCACAAACCAGCTACCAAACTATTTTGCTGTTGTTGTTTGTTGTGTTCTGGGTATTTTTGTACACAGGGTATTTTTCACCATGACCCAGAAGTCATTTAATGCAAGTGTTTCAACAAAATCTATCAAAAAAATGGCTCTAGCCCTGAGAGCTGCCTGTGCCACCCAGCCCTGCCCGTTTAGTCTCTGACACCTACTGCCCTGCAGGCGCCTACAGGGGCTGGTTGTCAAGGCTTGGGGACTACTAATATTCACCAAACTGTCTGAGCCCCAGATTCATGCCCACTACATGCCTATCCCCCAGCAGCTGTGTGGTGCAAGGTTGAGCTTCCCAGTAGATTGTGTTCCAGGCACAAAGGGGTTCGTCCCCTTCCCAGGTTGGTCATAGAGTCCACATGCACTTGCTGGCTCCAAAGGTGATACACCCAAAGGACCTGTCTCCTGATCTGTGCTGGGGTTTCATGCATCAGTGCAGGAATAGGGCTGTGCGGAGCCATGGAAGATGGCTAGACACTCCATCGTTTCCTCCTGATTCTCCTTTTGTCTTCCCAAGCTCCACTTCTGCTTAACGTAACTTCATAATAACTTACAAGCATTGAGTAAAGGCTCGATATACCCTTCTACCTAGCAGGATATCTGCATGGAGGATTAGATCCATTAGGATTAGCCAACTGCTTCTTGGCTTGATAGGCACTCCAGATGGTTGCTATGTACCTCCAGAGAGAAGCCTGCAATCACACCTTAATTTTAACCTCACTGAGGTTCAAGCATGACACCCATCCTGACCACCAGTGCTTCACTAATCCCACTTCACTAGGAGAAAAACACAAGCCTCATGGTTTTGACAGTACTGGGAGAGAAATGTGGTTTGGACAAACCAAAGGCCAAACATTTAAAATAAAAATCAGATGTTGGAAGTACATTATTTATTGTGTCCCCAGGGCAAACCCTAAGCGTAGGCAAAGGCACAGAACACGTCATGACATGGCAGCCTCCCTTGCTTCAAGAACCCTCCCAGCTGAGACCAAAGTACCCTTGGAGGCAGCAGAAAATGAGCACAGGAGCTGGGACATGCTTGCCAAGCCCCTACCACTGACTCCATGGCAGCTCTTGCTGCCTGTGACAGGGCTCTCAGGTGCTGTCACATCCTTTGGTTTCTGACAAGAGGTACGGCATTGAGACGGCTCCAGGCTCCATGTACAGCTCAAACCACATGGAAACGCTTCACTGCTGTTCAGCTTTCACTATGAGTAAGGCTGCTGTGTGCCACTCAGCATATTCCAGGCATAAGCATGTGCGTATCATTGTGCCCGGCCCTGGGGGACTTCCAGCTGCTTCCACCTCACTCGGAGGAAGCCTCTGAGTGGCTGTGCACACATAAGCCTCTCAAAGCCATTCACTCCAGGGTACTTGCCAACCACCAAGCTTCTGACTCTCTCCATATGTCTGGGCAGCCACAGATTCACCTGCATGATGAAGGCAAACATGGGGTTTGACATGAGAAGGCCAGAGCAGAGACCATGAAAACCTTCTCAGATAAAAGCTGTGGCTGGAGAAAAACTAGAGGTTTGGGCAACCTCAGGCACACGTTTCCTGCTTGTCGCATGCCGAGAAATCACAGCATGAACAACATACTGAGCTCAGCTTAATCTCAAACCTGATTGTTACTCAAGTTTTCCCTAACAAGTTTCCTTGGCATTCTTTAGCATCCCTTTGGCTTTTATCAGCATCTTCCAAGATAATCAGGCACTAGTCTGCCTGTTTCTAAGGCAGCACCAATCCCCCAAACACTACTCTCCCAAGGTTGGTAGAGGCATGGGAGAAGTTGGACTTTATCAAACTAGCTTCCCCCCCAGGGTTTGCAGTAGAGGACAAAACTCCTGCAAGAGTCACAGAAACATCTCCTTGCTCAGCTGCTGGAGGGGAGGGAGTTGCTGCAGGATACAGAAGGCATCTTGGATGTGCATGGCAGGGTGTAAGTCAGATACTTTGGTGGAAAAGCTGAATAACCTGCCTTCTGGGTGCTTCTGCAGCTTCCAATAAGGAAACTCAATTGAAAATCTTTGCTGAGTTCATCAAAAAGCTAAGGAAATGTGTACGGTGAATTAAAGAGCAGAACGGAAAAATCAGATCTACTCTGTGCCTAATGATAACTGGGGAGAGCCTTTGCCAAAGGAAGCTGAAGTTGCCAGCAACATATGTGGAAATGTCATTAGCTTCCCTAACAATTAGCACTTGCTGCAACTGATACTGGTTTTGTGTATTAGTGAGAGAAGAAGTGCAATGAAATATACGAGTTTGTATTCTGCAGGCTTCCTGGGCAAGACTGTGAGAGGTCAGCTCAGAGACAGTGAAACATGGCCAGGTGACATCTCCGAAACTCATGCTGAATGGGGCTGGGATGAAGCCACCACTGTCAGGAGATCTGAGAGTGGGCACTGAGACAATTGGGACCACAATGGAGTCAGCACTCCTTTTGAGAGCATTACCAAAGCCTGGCTCCTTTGCTCCTCTGGCTGCTTGAAGAATGGAGTGACAGGACAAGGGTGAATGGCTTTAAGCTGACAGAGGGGAGATTTAAGTTAGACATTAGGAAGAAGCTCTTCCCTGTGAGGATGGTGAGGCCCTGGCACAGGTTGCCCAGAGAAGCTGTGGCTGCCCCATCCCTGGCAGTGTTCAAGGCCAGGTTGGACACAGGGGCTTGGAGCAACCTGCTCTAGTTGGAAGGTGTCCCTGCTCATGGCAGGAAATTGGAGCTGGATGAGCTTTAAAGTCCCTTCCAACCCAAACCAGTCTGGGATTCTATGATCATTCAGGGAAAATAACTCAAGTTTCAGTCATCAAGCCACTGGATGAATCACACAGCAAAGTGACCAAGGATACACGAGGGCAAGGTGTGCTGTACAACATTTTTTCTAGCAGCTGGTGCTGTCCTGCTGCAGAAGTGACTGCACCATTCCCAGGGAGGACTGGTGATGGCCAGGCCAAGTCTTGCTGATGCAGATTGCCTTCATTGGCAGCACCAGAACATCTTCACATTGGCTACAATTACACTTCTACTCTTTTTTTGAATGTTTTGCTCTACCAGAGTAATAAACAGTGCCCCACAGAGTATAGTCAGGAGCTTTCCCCTTCTGTATCATGCCCTGCTCTTGCCCCTTCTGATGAACTGCGGGCCAGAACACTGATACCCCTGCATCAGCTCTCCTGCACAGCTCAGAAGGGAAAATGGACTCATTATTCCTGCTTTGCAAACTGGAAATAGGGTGGAAAGAAGTGAAATAGCCTGACACAGTCATACAGTGATATGTAAAATATACCCCAGGCTCCACCACCAATTGTGTCTCAATCCTCTCCCCTCCTTTCCTTGCCAAGCTACAGATCTAGACAAGAGCTGCAGGCACATTGCCAGTCTGAGTCTCCACCTCCTTATGCTATTTTCTCCCATGAAAAGCAGTTTATAAATGCTACATTTGGCATTAGATCTGTTTTACACCCCCTGGTCTACGGGTAAAGAGCCTTTGAGGGTGCAAGATGGTGACTCTTGCTCTCCCCTCTGGCTCCCTACGGAGGTGAGCTCAGTATACTGGCTTTGCATCCCCCGTGGAGCATCCCTGCCCGCATTTCAAAGAGGAAGGAAGGCAAACTGAATCTGCCTGGTGCAGCTCACAGTGCCAGCTATCTGTCAGTGGCTTTGCATCACAGGAGTAAATTTGCTCTGCCATAGCCTGGACTTTCAGGCAGGGACTGGCAGTGCCACTGCACTCCCCCATCCCGCTAACCCCTTTGTTGGTAAGGGGCTAAGAGCTCCTCTGGCTAAAGGGTGCAGTGAAGATGGCACACAGAGGAAAGTGGGGGTCAGCCCTGCAAAGGGAATTCTGCCCAGGGACAGACAATAAACCTGCTAGGAACAAGGAAAAACAACTGTGGGACTGGTGGCAGTTCCTCTGGACCCACTGCACCCCAACACACAGCATGTTGTGAAAAGGAGGAGGCCTGCAGTGACAGGGAACAGCGAGCATCTCCCCCACCAGACACTGAAGCCACCCAGGTCCTGCTGCAGTGCCAGAGAGCAGGCATCAGGGGCACAAAGAGGACAAACACCTTTTAGGTGTGTGCCAGAGCTTTTAGCATATTTCCTCATCAGCCCAAAAGGAGCATTGTCCTAATTGCTCTCCATCTCCCCAAAACCCAGGAGCTGGTCTCTTTATTTACTGCATCTGCCTGCCTCTCATCTTCAGGACGCGTCTGCCCTGGATTTGTCCTCACTTCCCCCCATCAAACTCAACAACAACCAGAAATATCCTGTAATCTCTTCTGCTTCACCTGTAATTTGTCTCATGCTGGCAAGGAGCGGAACCGTCTGCCTTTGTCAAGATCAAAAAAGCCACGGCAGCCATGTGATGTCAGCTTACATTACACCCCCTCGCTCCCCTCTCCTGCTTGCTGCAGTGGGGGGAGATATCTTCATCCTCCTGTGGCCTTCTTCCTCCCCATGGCACATCTCTTGCATTCAGAGGTGACCTGGTTGAAGGCGGAGGGAGGGCCGACCCCAGCAGGGAGCTGAGGGGGTCCTGGGCCCTGCTCTACACCAAGCTGGAGCCAAAGCTGGGGATGCTGCAAAGGAGCCCACAGGCCACTGGGGGACACTGAACCTCTGAGACCTTTACATCAGTGCAAGTCACCCCCTGCTCTGACCTTGGAGTAGGGAAAGCTCAGCCTTACCTCCAGAACTGTGGTGCTTCAGCATAGGCTCCTTCCCACCTCTCTCATGGACAGGAGAGTGCTGGGCTGAGCAAGGGCTGGCCAGTCCTACGGCCAAGGGGGGAGATGCTCAGGAAAGTGTAGGATGGAGACTGGGGCTGCAGGAGCTGCTGCAAAATCTCACATGGGACAATTCGGCATGCAGTGCTGAGTGCTGCTGCGGTGCACTGTAGGGACATTCCCTTCCCTAGCTATTATATTTACCTGGAATACTGTGTTCAACTCTGGGATCCCTCGCAGAAGAGGGACATGAACTCGGAGCGAGTCCAGAGGAGGGCCATGAAAATGCCCAGAGGGCCAGAGCACCTCTCCAATGGAAACAGGCCAAGAGAGTTGGGCTTGTTCAGCCTGGAGAAGGCTTCTTAAGGGGAGATCTTAAGAGCAGCTTCCAGTGCCTAAAGCAGCTACAACAAATCTGGAGAGGGGCTTTTTACAGGGTATGTAGTGACAAGACAAGGGGCAATGGCTTTTAGCTGACAGAGGGGGTGTTTAGAGTTCATGCAAGGCAGTTCTCCCCTGTGAGGGTGCTGAGGCCCTGCACAAGGTGCCCAGAGAGATCGCAGCACCGCTCAAGGCCAGGTTGGACTGCTCTCGGAGCACCCCGTGCTGGTGGAAGCTCAGCAGCGTTACCGCACAACATACACCCTCCATGGCGCGCCCCGAGAGCGCCCTCTTCCCCCTCCCACCCCCAAACGTACATGCGCGCTGAAAGCCCCACCCCCGACGCTTTACGTCAGTGCGTCAGTTTGAATTCCGGCGGGTGAGTCATGGCGGTGTTGCGGCCCTTCGAGAAGCTCCCGGCGCTCAATTCCGCCACACTGCTGGTAAGTCCTCCTGTGCCGCTTTCCCTCCCGGTCCAGCCTGTACCGTACCTTCCGACACCCTTTCTCCGCTCCACGGCAACGACGGGGGCTGGCTCCGGTGCCGGCTTCCGTGCCGGTTCGTGCGCGACCCCCGGCACCGCGGATGCCCTCTGCGGGCGGGTTATGACCGCGCTTTCCCTCCTTGTCCGCGCAGCTGGTGGGTTCGGAGGAAGGACTCCAGCAGGAGCTGGCCAAGGCATTGCTCCAGGAGAAGAAGGACTTCAGGATTAACATGTGAGTGGTATGGAGCGGGATCCGCCTTATCCGAGAGGTGGAGCTAAAGCGCCGGCTGTGAGGAGGATTCGCGGAGATGCTGCTTCAGAGAGTGTGCTGTGGTAAACGCTGGAGCGCGTTTCTGCCGGCGGGAAACGTGGTCAGCCCCCAGCGTGGTGGGGTTAACCCCGGCCGGCAGCCAAGGACCACACAGCCTCTCGCTCGCTGCCCTCACCCCCGCCGCTGGTGGAATGGGAAGGGGAACCTGGAAAAGTGTAAAAAGCCATGGGCTGCAATCAGAACGGTTTCACGATTGAAGTAAAGTGTTATAACAATAGCAAATATTCCTTCAGCGAGACAAAGTAATAAACAAGTGATGCACAGTACAATTGCTCACCATCCACTGTCTTATGGACATCTCGTTGCTGACCAGCAACTGGCCCCTTCCAGCCCACTCCTCTCAGTTTATATACTGGGCATGACATGCTGTGGTATCGAATACTCGTTTGGCTAGTTTGGTTCAAGTGTCCTGTCTTTGCTCCATCCCACCTTCTTGTGCCCTTCCTCGCTGGCAGGGAATGAGACAGAAAAGTCCTTGGTCAGGGTAAGCACTACTCAGCAACAACTAAAACATTGGTGTGTTATCAGTATTGTTCTCAGACTAAATCCAAAACACAGCACTGCACCAGCTACTAGGAAAAAAATGCATTCTGTCCCAGCTGAAGCCAAGACAAGGGCAAGCAGTCTGGGCATGGTTAGATGTGGGAGTGAAAATAATGCTCACATTCATCATGTTCACTGTGCACATACCATTGCCCTTCAGATGTTGCACAGATGCTTCATTACTAAATTGCAAGAGAGTGAGAAGAGCACAGGTGTGTTTTTCCCCTCCTGGGAGATAGGCATATAGATGAATTTAACATCCTGGGACAAAATGGGACAAGTTGCAATGAGACAAGTTGCAGTGCTTGCAACTCTTTGAAACCAAACAAGTTTTGCTGAAAGATGTCCATTGCTTTTGATGCTCTTCATAGCCATTTTCAATTTTCTATACATGCATGTGCTTTTCTTCCTCAGGCTATTAAGATGCATTTGGAATTTCAACTTTAGCTGCATGACAAGCCCTTTCTTAAAAAGCTTGATTAACTCATGTTTTATGATGAAATGTCCTTGACAGCTCTCTTGCCAAGACCAAATTAATGTATTCAGCTCTTCAGAAGGCATTTGTGTTATTTTGCTGCTGTAATCCAAGGCTATGCAGTAAAGGCAAACTCGAGCTAATGATCTACTAGCCAGTGACTATATTGCTCTCATCATGGCATTTTGGGTGTTTGTGCTAGCTAATAGTACATTAATAACCCATCTTTCTTTCAAATCCTGCAGCCTCTTTTATGCTGTGGAGTACCATAACTAGATGGCAACTGTTACTACAGCTGGGTAACTACCTAAAGGCATGGAAACTTAACGCTTGTGCTGCACAGCAAGATAAATTCCTGCCCTAGTATCATTAGGGAAGCAGAAGTCTGTGACAGTTGTCACAACAAGCTGTGACAGCTGTGACACCCCTAGCTCCCCTTCTTTGGGATTATACACATTACAAAGAAACACAGTGTTTTCTGGCAATACTACCTGCCAGATACAGATGTTGAGAGAAGAATTGCAGGGCTGGGGTTCTTGTGTCTCTTATCACTTGGGGAAAAAAGGCTTCTGCAGCACTATCTGGAGGTGGCTGGCATCAGCTAGTGGTGTTGGTTTAGATATCATAGAATGGCTTGGGTTGGAAAGGACCTTAAGATCATCCAGTTCACCCCCCCCTGTCATGGGCAGGGACATCTCATACTATATCGTGTTGCCCGAGGCTCTGTCCAACCTGGCCTTGAACACTGCCAGGGATGGAGCATTTAGTGCTTCCCTGGGCAACCCATTCCAGTGCCTCACCACCCTCACAGTAAAGAGCTTCCTCCTTATGTCTTATATATGCCTGAACTTCCGGTGTTCAAGTTTGAATGCATTGCCCCTTATCCTATCACTGCAGTCTCTGATGAAGAGTCCCCCTCCAGCATCCTTATAGGCCCTTTTCAGATATTGGGAGGCTTCTATGAGGTCTTCACACAACCTTTTCTTTTCCAGGCTGAACAGCCTCAACTTTCTCAGCCTATATTTGTATGGGAGAATATAGTATATAGTAGAAAACTAAATCATGGAGGTTTTGGGGAGTTCCACACCTGGCTCCAGACAATGAGATCTGATGCTTTCCTTTCATCACAGCTTCGCATTAAATTGTGCTTTAAATTGATAACCTTGTTTGTGTTGCAATGTGTCTTTCAAGCACATATCTCATGTTTACTTCAGAATGTTTTTGTTAAATCATAGCTTCCTTACTTGTGAGAAGCAATAGACCTTTATGTAAAGACTGGCAGACAAAAGTACGAACCTCATGTGATTAGTAGAAGTGAATGTGTACTGTGGTCTGTGGCTGCTGGGGAAAGCTGTTAAGTCGTTAGTTAATTGCTGGAAGTAATGTTCTCCTAGGAGACCCAAACCAGTGTTTCTGTCTCGGCTTCCAGACAGGAAGTGGATTGTGAGAGAGTTGAAATTTTGTGTTTTATTTTTTGTCCAATGTATCTTTCAGGTGAACTTCCAAAAATATGATGCTGACAGTATTCCTCCCTGTGGAAGGCCCAGATAGGCACTACTGAAACTTTTCTCTTTTTTTCATTTCACTTGTAGTAGGAAGACACACAGAAAATCCCAACCTTGTATTTTTTTTGCAACAGCTGTATCAGCAGTGGTAGTATTGAATAGAAGGAAATATCATCCAATCTAATAACTCCTGACACAGTGAAAGGGATAAAACAGGGGTAATGATATAATAGGAGCTCTTTCTGAAGTAAAACTTCATCTATAAAGCTGTATTAGTGATAATACACTATTTTAAGGTTTTGTGAAGAAACACACCGCTATCACAGACATCTGAGAAGGTAGCCTCTCCTACGTGCGAGCATGAGCAGTATCTTTGGAATGTGACAGGAAAGCACTGATACATTTTTAAATGAACTTGGCAGCAAAATATATCAGCAAAGTACTGGGATTCACTTTGTTAGAAAGGACTCTTCTTAACAACTAAATGACTGCTGTATGGATCTGTTGGGAGCAAACGCTTCTGCAAGTCTTGTCATGCTCTAATAAGCTTCCCATTATAAACAAGCTTGTCTAGCAAGTACCATTGTGGCTGTCAGCAACTATGAGTAGGCCTATGATACTGGAATACCACTTAAAGAATTGCAGTGTCTCTTCAGTTCCTACATATTTAGTATGCTTTCTGGTAACTTGCTACATGGTGAACTGTGATGGTTATCTGGATATGGTTAAGTGAATAATGTCTTGCCAAGCTATTTGGTTGAACTGGACACTTTATTCCCTTTCAGTCATCTTGCTACATCCCTTCCCTTGCCTTCAGAGGGGGATCATGTTCGGCCCAGGATAGATCTGATTGTGTTTATGATTGACATCAAGAGCAAATACAGGTAAAAGAAGGGGAAAAATCTGAGAGGGGAAACTGATATTCTTGGGTTGGTAAATAAATCTGTATTTTTACTGCATCAGAATTGCTGAATAATGGATTTCAAAGCCAAGACTTGCTGTGATGGAACAGCTCAGTAATACATGCAGTGGTTTTCTGGCCTTCAGCAACGGATTAGTTCTGAACTGCTCTGTCTAATAACATGCCTGTTGTGCACTAAGTTGCCATAGCAGAGAAGGCAGAATTTATTCCCGAATACGGATGTGGGATGATGGGAACTGAGCTTTGGAAAGATGCTGTCTCTAAAATTAGATGGAAATGATGGTCATGCTGTTAAGTTCTGTAATATGCTGAAGGCTGATGTACACCGGGCAGTGCTACCTAATAACCTGCCAGTTGCTGCATCTGTGTCCCCAGTTCACTGCTACTGCTGGTCAAGTTGGATCAGCACTGCGTATGTCTTTAGGTAAAAGAGAAAGGGCTGCAGGAATGATCCCTTTTCTCTCATTTTGTGCTCATCTTTGTAGAAGTGATGTTTCAGTATCCAGACCATAACTTGCTAAGGCACAGAAGTCAGCATTTTATTATTTACTTAACTTGTGAGTGATGATCCTGGGCTCTCATTTACCAAAAATGACAGGCCCAGCTGCATACTTATAGCACAAATGGTGCTGCGGAAGTGTGTGGGCTAGCTCTTCTGAAAGAGTCAAAAGAGTGCTGAAGTCTTGTTGGATGTTAATGAATGTGGATGCTTAGTGTCCGCAAATCACAGAGGAGACCATTCAAACTAAGTCTAACTGTTGAGTCTTGGGTAGAAAAGGATATGTTATGGATTATTAAACAGCTGTGGGTATTACAGAGAGCTCTCATGCCATGCTTTTAGCATAGAGCATAACTCTGCCAGCTTTCAGATCAGCAGATGTTAACATCATTGGCTTTCTAAATGTGCTTCTGAAAGTTATTCTATTTGTCCTTATGCTGAACTGTTTTTACCTCCCTGTCCAACTGGATTATCTGTGTTTCTCTGACAGCATGAAGAATGTTGAAGATTCCTTAGCTCATGTGGCTGCCAGCTTCTTCCTGGGGAAGGTGTGCTTTCTTGTCACTGGGGGTACGTATGGCATCTGCCTTCTTCCTCCTCTCTGAGCAGCACAACTCAGTGTTGCTTGCCTTAAAACAGAGCAGTGACTTAACTTGAAACAAGACAAAGGAAACCAGTGGCTTTGTCAAAAGTTTTGTTTAAATTATATCTGAACTCACATGTGGGTGTTTTTGATTGTCTTCTTAGATGAAACACATTCCTCTTGTCTCATGCTCACTTGCCCTCTTCTTCTTGTTTTTGCCAGTAAGACCTCTCTTCTCTGTCCCTAATCCCTGAATATGACTTGTGGTATTGATTTGTATTTTTTTCCTGTGGTACTGTAGAAGTCTATTCTATCTGCTCTTGCAGATTTGTCTTAATGATAGTCTTAATAAGCAGTGAGGAGCATGTGATACTGTGGTAATAAAATGCATTTAAATGGATGAGCTACTAAACTATTAAGTATGGTTTTAATGCAATGCTGGTATCCCTGCTGTGTACTGTCTGGCCCTGTTGTGCCTTTAATCTCTTCTTTTCCCCCCATCACTGCCTCGAGTAGAGAGAGTGTTTTCCTGTATCCTCTCTGCTTCAGCTCTGAGGAACTGGAGTGGGCAGACTGTACTGCTTAGTGTTGGACCAGAGATCCTGTGTCCTTGGAATTTCACGCTCAGGAGGCCTAATTCTGAAGCGAGAAAGTCTTAGCGTTGTCTATACTATGTCTCTCCTGAGCAAGTTAATTCCTCAGAGACTTGAGCACCCTGTGATACCACATTAGCCAGGAGTGAAGATTCAGACTGTGCTGATAGCCTACCAGTCCCTTATCCAAAATGGTAATATTACAGTACTTGGTAAAGTGGCAGTACTATTCCACATTAGTATTATGTATTAGTGCTAATTCCATTGTGAATCTTGTACCATTCTGTTTGTACTGCTCTCTGTTGCCTTACCTTCTACAGCGCTCTCAAAATTAACTTTGCGTAGTTTTGTGGATGTGGAATTCCCTGTACTTTTCTTAACTGAATGTTGATTTTGTGGCTTGTAATGTGGGAAATCTTTTTCTGTAGTTGGCAGGGTGAATTACTGCAGTGTAGAAATGAGTTCCATCTGGAAACTGGGAGAAGCCTACTGCAGTCCTGTGCTGCACTGTGAGCTGGAGGTAAGGTGCTGGTTTGGTGCCTGTAGGGTTTTGTGCATTCCAGTGCTCTCTGATCCTCAAGAACATCATTACCTTAGCAATAATGTTGTTATTGCTATGTATATTATTGTATGTACATACACTACTGTCTTGCTTAAGTGTCAGAAACCATACTCCATAAGAGCAGTAGAGGTACAGGAGTCTGGCTGTTCTTGAAGTGAGCCTTGTAGATTCCCTGCTCATTCCTGTGCTACTTCAAAGGCTCAGGAAGCCAAGTCTAAATCAACAAAGACTTCACTGATACACAGAGGCTTGGTATACTTGTTTTTTGAGCCATTTTCTCTCCTTGGGATCTCCATAGCTGTTATTTGACATGTGCCTCGTCTATATGCTTCCTGTTAGTCAGGCTTTGTTGCTTCACAGACTGTTTTGCCATATAATACACCACTGTTTCCAGCTACCTGTTTGGTCTGAAAAGCTGGAGGGAGAATTTGGCATTCAGCAAATGCGTGTTCACTTTTCTGTGTGTTCATCATTCTACCCTCAGAGATCACTTCCCTACCAGCAGGTAATATCTGTGCCTTTGGCAAGCCTTTCAGGGTTTCCAGCTGTCAACACTGTACCTTCCTTAACATTAGGGGAGTAAACGGGCCTGTGTGGATTTTTCTGTAGCTGGCTGCTCTGAACCATACTTAATGCCTGCTCTGGTTTTGGTTTTGTTTTATCACAGCTTTGCACTGCTTTTCTTTTCTGTTGCTGAAATAATTTCTCAATTTTGTTTCTAGTTGGAAAGGATACGAGTTGCCACTGCTCAGCGACTTCTCCGGATGTTACAGATCTGTGCTGGTCACGTACCAGGAGTTTCTGCCTTGACCTTTAGCTTTCTGTTGAGGAACTCCTACTAGCTTCACATTGTGAGAATTGAGCCACATTCATCGGGGTTTTTACTTCAGGCATTCAAGCTGCTACAGTTGGAATCACATTGGAAAGCTTTTTCGCCTAGGTTGTCATGACCACTCATCCAGAGCTGTTCCTAGTTGCTAATCTCTCAAGAAAAGCTTGATTTCTGTTCAGCTGATAGTGTAGAGGTGCTGGGGGGGAGGGAAGTTTGAACTGGGGTCCCCTATCCATTATTACATCTCAATTCCATTTCATGATCAAGTTTGAGTTTCAGCCGCTTCGCCAGTGGCCAAGAGCTATGTGTTTTACTGAGAGAATATCAGAAGAGCACGCTGCAATCCCAAATACTTCATATCATGTTGAGTATCTTAGTTTCCCAATGTACTAGAGAAGAGGCAGCAGATTCCTGTTTCCTTCCAGTTGAAATATAGCACCTTGGACTAACATGAAACTTGGCTGCTAGGTTTTGTCTCCCCCCCCAAGAGAATAATGGGGAAGGAAGGTTGTACTGCAGCTGGCTGTTAGTGATCCAGGTGTGTGAGCTTCTGCGTAGTGAAGGGCTCAGTATTCCATGCCTGATACCTAACTGGGGAGGAAGGGACTAAATAAGGTAATTGAGCACTTTAGTTTTCTTATAGATCTTTAAAGAAAAAGGCTTCATCTAGCAAACCCAGGATAACAAGCAGCCCTATTTTATTAAGCCTAGGATAACCATATTCTTACTGCAGTTCAGTAGTTTGTTACGGTGTTGTAAGTTAATAAAATGTATACTATTTAATAATTAGCTGTATGCTCTTTGTTCGGGTGTATGGCACTGGTTCTGAAGGCCTGGGAAAGCTTGCCTTGGCAGGGAGCCCAAATCTTGCTTTAACTTCCACCTCGCTGGTGGGCTGCAGTCACGGCTTCAGCCACGGGGTGGTGGCAAAAGCTTTTCAATACCCTCTTGAGCCACCTTCCCAAATACAATGTTTCTTGAAACGCCGGATGTTTCTTACCCAGAAATGCATGCCAGGTCGAAATGAAGCCCAGAGAGAATGTGTTAAGCTCCCTCCTGGTTTAATTTATTTAATCCCTGATAGTGTGCTTTAATGTCACTAGGTGCAGAGGTCTAGCTGTGTGTGCTGTTTCGCTTAGCTTGTTTCTGACATCTGTCTGTGAGCAGGAAAAAGCAGAAAGCAGCACTGTAGGCTTAATCAGCTGTGAATGTTGGCAGTCCTTGTAAAGACAGCTCAGCAAGGCACAAAGCCTGTATCCTTGCTCAGAGGACACACAAATCCCAGCTCCAGTTGTATTGTTGCTGGCAGGGGAGGGTTAGGTTGTTTATCAGCTGAAACAAAAGGAGCTAAACCATTCAGCTGTGTTATGGTGCCCAAAAGGGTTGGACTGGCTAAAACCCGAAGGAGAAATATGCAAACTCTCCTGGCTGTGTAAGAAGGATCGGAAGCTTAATGGGCATGCCCTACTTTCAGCTAGCTTTGTGATCCTGACAGTGCTAGCCAGGACTTGGCCACCAGAGAGAGGCAGTCATGCTGAGAGACAAGTTTCTCTGTTGGTTATGCTGTCTCAGCCTTGCTCTCGCTTTGAGTCCCTGAAAATAAATGAGACCATGATTTAGAACAGACTGGTTTCGATTTGCTCTCGTTGTGCAGGTGCAGTCTGGGGGAGGGAAGGAAGGGCTGCGGCATGAAATGAGCTGGTCTCTCATCTCAGCTGCTGTAAGGTAAGGAGACTCTTTAGTCTCCTAGGTTGCTTCCTGGTTGCCTCTAATCACTATTGGACTGGGGTAAAATCCCTTTGGCCTCAAGAGTAATTTTGCTGTGCTTTCTTGACTGGTGAAAATGAAACTTTCTTTGGTTCACCCAGACTGCTTTGTAGCAAGCCACACGTGCTACTGTGCATTCCTGTGTCTTCAAACATAAGGTTGGGTTTTTTTCTACCACTGTGTTTCAGATGTGGGGTTTCTTTCTTTCTACTACTTTCAAAGAAGAAAGATTTTGTTTGTACCATTTCCTACAGGTGGCCAATCCTAGCTGCTACAAAATAAAATCTAATTCCTTAAGAGCCAGCATCTCACTTCACCTTGAGGCAAATATTTTTCATGCTCTTAGGAAAAAGTCTTCACTAGAAGTGGCAGGGGAAGTGGTGCATATCTAAGAATATGACACAGTGTCTCAGGTCCATCATGTTTTACAACTAAAAGTAGTTGGGACACATCTAAACCTACAGCTTCAGCTAAGTAAATACATCTAAGAACTGCCAGCTATTAGTTTAGACAGGCTGTAACACTGCCCCTTACCAGAGAGGACAAGGCATCTGAGGATATCTTTCATTTGGATGGAGCAGCCGGGGCTAACATTTGATAAAGGCCTTGTGAAAGTAGTACTTGAATTGGGATCAGAGGCACAAAGGGCCGGAAGCTGAACTAGGGCTAGTGACTGTCATGTTTAAACACTGGGAAAGAGCTTGCCAATGTATCTGAAATCTAAACTAACAGAGATATTTTGGAGCTACTTGCTTTCTCTTTCTCTCTCTCTGCTGCCTCATTCCTTATCCCTGGTAAGATTTTCAAGGAGAAATCCCCCTTTCCATGACAAGAGCACCCATGAGCGTTCCTGGTTTGACAGCTTCTGTTTGCGGATGTGGTTTTGTTTGTTTTCAACATTAGTGTAAAAGCAGTATAATGAGTACAGAAGACCTTGCACGGTTGCAGTAGCGTAAGCTTCAGTCATGCAGTGCTTTTTTTGGGGGAGATGGGGGTAGAGCAGGCTGAGTCTGTAATAGGGTCTCTTCTGATACAGCAGGTTGACCACAGGATTTTGCCTTCAGCCTAGTCGCATGAAGAAGGTTCTATATCCTTAGCCTGCTACCTAAGCTGCTCTGTGTCAGTGTGGTTGGCATTGCCTCCTGGGACTATAGCTCTCCGCTAATCCAGGTTTTCCAAGGGAAGGGGTTTTTCTTGCTGACCTTGCCACACCAGCAGTTAAATCAGACCACCATTTAAGTGTGATAAGACATGATATGCTTAGTCTATACTAGCAGGAAAGAAAGTCTGTATGCTGATATGGCTCCTGTAGTAAAAGATCTCTGTCCTAGAACAAAGATCAGAGATAAATTCAGCCCTGGGGACTTATCTTTCTCTCCAAACCTTGAAACTTGCGGTAGAGGTTTAAATTCAAGGCCACCTCTAATATTTGCTTTGGGCACGGATTGAAGCTCTATATCTCTGCTTGCCAAGACCTGTAGTTGGAAGGGGCTGGCAGGGTTAGGCCAGTTGTGATGCTCGGCAGCTGTGCTCATGCTGTAAGAGCTGCTTGGCAGCTCTTACCTGCTGCTGCTGTGGACAGTGGTCATGAGGAGACCTCTGCTGCCTGGAGCTGCCCTGCAGAGCTCTGGCAGAGGTACCTGCTCTGCTGGAAAAAGCAAAGGAGACACATCTTCCCGTGGGATTTTTAACTGCTCTTGTTTTGCAGGAGCACTGGGCTTTGCTCTGGCCAGATTCCAGCTGCTACATCTCCATTCAGCTGGCCCAGATCCGCTGGCAGTCTCCTCTGAGTATTCTCCAGTTCCCACCCTAAGCTGGTGCGCAGCCTTGCTGTGGGCTGCTGAACAACTGCCACTTTCCATTCAGTGACCAGCTGTCCTTCACTGGTGGGGATAAGTGATTTATATGCAAGAGGAAGCAATGGCTGGCACAGCCCAGAACTGGGAGCCAGAAATTCTGGGCTCGTGTCACCTCTCTTCCTGATTCCTTGCACGACCCCGGGTGCATGAGTTTAAAACTCACTGGGCTTCACTTGCTTTGCCTCTGCAGTAGGAACTGCCTCCGCTTGGAGGGTGTGATGAGGGCAAATTGACATCGCTTTGGGATCACAAGTCTGGAATTGGGTGGAAGTGTTCAGAGGAAACCTAATGAGCAAAGTGTGATTTTTAACTGTGCTCTGGAGGAGGAAGGTTTGGTGGGACCTGCTTAAGATTGGCTGTGTTTTATGCTGCTTACCTGCCTGACTGCTGCAGGGAAGCTGCCCGAAACTGGGCTGCGATCCCGCTCGTGAGGCGTTGTGGCATGGTTGGGTTTTGTTGTGAACTGGAACAAAATTACACTCTGAAACGCTGGAACTCCCCGTGCAGTTCAATTATCCTTGAATTGGCCGGTGGGAGAAATCAACGTCTCTGGATCTTTTCCTCACTGCTTAAATATTAATACGGTGCGGCGGTGCTGAGCAGGATGACATCCCCTCGGGTGGGCTCTGTGCTGGGGGGACCGCCTTGGCTGTGAGAGAGAGGTTGGGCTGAGGGGACTCGGGGGTGATGTGACTCGCTCTGACTCCTTGGCAGCAGAGCAGCGCGGGCTCCCGGCCCATGCTGGGACACGTTTTCCCTTGCCACGGGCCCCTGCTGCAGGAGCTGACACGTGCCACCGTGCTGACACCCCTCGAGCTCGCCACGCGGAGCGGTGGTTTGAGAGGGGCCAGGAAAGGCTCCGTGCCTGTCCCCTGCCCCACAGCCTCCTCCGCCGAGGGCAGCCAGTGGGGTGTGGAAGAGACGTGCTCTACACAGGTGCGGCTGTGGCTGCGGGCTGCGTGCGAGGGCCCCGCGGGCCCTGTGCGTCACAGGAGGGAGCACCAAGATGGGGCGAGGGCAGAACAGAGAGAGGCCACCTCCCCATGGGAAACCTGCTCTGTCCTCTGGGTCCAGCAAGCTGAAGCAGCCATGCTTGAGAGGGGTCTGTGTGCAGGAGCCAGGCGCAGCTACACCGACCTAAGAAGCCCGGCTAGCATTAAACACACTAAGTAGGCTTCTCTGGTTTTCCTTCCCTGTCTTCCCTTGGAAGGTCTCGAGTCCCACTGTGTGCCCATCCTGCAGCGATGGGGCTCTGGTGGCATACTGCGGCTGGGCCTGCCTTCCTCCTGCCAAGATAGCCGAGTCACCGCAGCACTCAGAGAAACACCGTGGGTGTTTGATGAGGGTTGGTGGTCCTCAAGGCACTATCAGTGTGCACTGGTCAGCTCAAAGCTCTCCTGAACCTCTGTGCTGGCTGCTCTTCCAGGTTGGATAGCAGCATGGGCACTGCTTAGTGTGATGTTCTAGATTTTCCCTCACTGCTGTTTCCTGTTCTTGCTCTTCCAGCGATGACAGCTATGAAGCCAGGGCTGCGTTTGGCTCAGCTCGGTATCTAACAGCCTGTGGCTCGTGCTGCAGCTGAGCACCTCTCTTCAAAGCAATGTGCCAACGTCAACTAATTAATCCTCATTCTGCCATGGGACTGAGGGGTGACTCAGTGCCTCGTGCTGTTACTCCGAGAAACAGAGGATCAAAGGCACTGGAACCGGGGAAACCCTGGGGTAAAGGGGTGTTGCTGGTACCTGTAAAGGCTCAGTCTTGCGTACTTGTCTCCAGGGCTCCTTTTTAGCCATACAGAGGGTTGAAAGCTCTCCTGCCTTAGAGATGGGACTGACCTACCCTCTCCTTGCAATACAGGGAATGTGTTTACTACTCACTTGTTCCCTTTTGATCTTTTCTTTGGTTACAACCCAACTTGGCCATCCTGAGCAATTCTCCTTTCTGGTCCCTCCTTCACACCTCCCTGCCATCTCCATGCATGTATCCAGGTGACGTCCAGGGAGGCTTCGGCAGTGTGTAAATAGAGCTGTGGGGGTGATGCACATCCCATGAGGGCTCTGTGACCCCCTTCAAGCCACATGCTAGGCTGTGCCAGCATGGCAGGCCTGAAGAAGTGCAAACAAACCCAACTCCCAGCCTTGGGCTGCCCTGGCATCTACTGTGGTGCTGTGTGTGCTGCTTCTGGGGAAGGGAAAGAGAAAGGGGAGTTGCTCGTGCGCAGATGTTGCATAATACTGACCTAGTTCAAGCACAAGTTTGTGGGCTGGGAAGTGTGTGCCCAGCCCGTAGGGAAGTAAAAACCCCTCTGGGGCAAGGGCTACTGCACCATGTCCTCTGCTCCACGTTACAGGAGATGAAACGTGAAGCGTGTGCTTCCTCTGAAGCCTGACTCTTCTGTCTTGCCCAGGCTGCACGTGGAGCATCATCTGCACAAGTCCCCTCTGTGTGTGCAAGCCGTGGTTTGGCTGAGCTCAGCCACTGCATGGGACTAATACGTACTGATGGTGTCCTATAAATTATATAGTCGGTATGTTCGCCATCTGCTCTGCGCTGAAAGCTGAGTATGATTGAGACCTTCCCCCCTTCCCAAAGCTTGGCTCTCTTGCCAAGCTTGAAATGTGTGCGGATCTCCCGTAAGTGGTTCTGATTGAATCAGGTAAAGAGGGAATTTTTTTAACAGGCTGCAATGTTCCCTGCACCCAAAGTGAGAGCTGAAGCATAGGCCAGCATCCTATTATGAGGCTGTGACTAAAAAGTGAGTCTGATTTAATGCTGATTACGTTCTAAAGGGAGCAAATCTTGATTGCAGTGGTCATATCAAAGAATCAAAATAGTCATGCAAAAAGCAAAGGAAACCCCAGAGTGATTCATATGAGAAAGGGAAATAAAGAGTCGGGAGGAAGAAGGAGTTTGAAGGGGCCTGAATTGCTCTGCTGCCCAAAAGCAGAGGGGATTTGAATCAGATTATCCTCATTAGATGTCTCTTTAAAGCATCATCAAGCCAAATGAATGGTCCAGGGGAAAGCTTGCAGACGTGGTGGCTGTGATTATCAGCAGGGATTTACAGTCCTAAGTTATCTAGCCCAGAGACAAGATTATTATAGGGTATAAAGCTGTATCTGCCCTCAGATTCTGATGTGTTTTCAGGTTGGGTGATGGGAGATGCTCTGTCGCTGCACAGTCCCTTGGAAGCCTGCCTGCATCTGCTGGTGGCCAAGCCCTATGCAGTGCAGTGGTGCAGCATGGAAGGGGAAGGCAAGCATGAGCCAGTGAGCTGTGCTGGCCAGATGTTCCCTAGGGGCAGGTGGGCAGCCTTCCCCATGGACTGTGGTGGCAGGCAGGACCTCCCCTGTGGGTGCTCTCACTGGGGTGGGAAATGGGGAAAGGGATCTCGGAGTGGGGATGATGTCTGTTTGCCTTGACAGTGCTGTTCAGCCCCCTGCCTCAGTATGCCTTCCTGTGCCAGTGCAACTCATCCCCTTTCATCTAGAGCCTTTGAAGGCCCAGAGGCTCTTAAGTGTGTCCAGAGGCAGCGCTTGCAAGCTGTGGGGAGGATCATTCTTTGAAAGAGAGCCAGTGGCCTTTGCCCACAGGTCACTGGGAACCCAGGGTGGTGGTGGGGTGAGTACAGCCCAAGGCTGCTGGCTGACCCACCTCTCCAGCCCCTCTTCTACAGCAGCCCCTCATCCTCCCATTTTCCACCCGATGCTATTGCTCCCCTCTTGCTTCCCTGGGCTTTGGCAGGACAGTGAAGGCATCAAGCCCAGATGCTGGCCAGGAAAGCAAGGGTATGGGCCAAATCTGCTTCTCAGCTTTCTCCTTTATCTCATCCTTAACGTGACCATGGAGATTCATTACATTGTTTTCAGCTGAAGGATCCCTCTGGCCTTTTTACACCAGGCCAGTTTGTGAAGGTCATTGAGAAGCTATAGAACGGTGCAGGTACTGGCAAGTGTGATGATGCCACTGCAGGCTGATGAGACACATCCCAGTGCTTTGCTGGAGAGAGAGGGGAAGCTGTCATCCCTACCCTCACAGCCGACAGCACGGTGGTGATGAGCTCACTGCCAGAGGCAGCCAACTGGCCGCAGGGCCCGCTTTGGCTCAGCAGAGACATGCTTCCTCGCTTCTCATCCCGGACTGGGGCTTCGCTCATGTCCAGACACGTGCTGCTCATTCCTCCTGCAGCACTGCAGTGCTTCTCAGTGCTGCGGGGCTGACACCAGCTTGAGTTTGGCATCTGACTGTCCAAGCAGCCTACAGTCACAATCCCTGTACTCCCTCTGCTCAGCCAATCATGGGGCACTATCCAGTGACACTTGAAGAAGACGGAGCTCCCTGGTGGTGGGGCTGAGGGAGGCCAGACATGGACCTGCCAGCCCAGCCTGTGTCTGGGGTGATGGGAGCTGCAGGGTGGCCCAGGGGCCTGTCTCTGGAGCAGTGGTTAGTAGTGGAAACAACACAGGCTCCTCTTCCCTTACTCTTATTTAAGCCGTTGCAATCTGCAGGTGCCACAGGAGTTCTGGGCTTTTTTTCCTGTCCCCTGCTTGGGCTGCACTTAAATCGCCCAGGCATGCTGCTGGTTTTAAGCATCCCTGTTAGGGGGATGGCTCCTATGGCAAGTGCTGAGGAGCATGGCTGTGCTGGGGCTGGGCTGCAGTGCATGCGTGTTGGTGGGGTGTCATTTCTGTGTGGGGAAGGCGGGTGGTTGTACAGCAGGAAGCAGAATAAAGTGCAAGAAATCCGTGCATTCAGGAAAAACAGTGTTTCTTCTGCATTGGGATTGCTTGCAAGCACCTTTGTGTTCTCTCAGGTTTCCTTCTTGTTCAAATGCATTCACCAAACCATTCTTGCATGTGAGCTGGAGCCGCAGCTCTCCTGCAAGCAGTTCATTATAATAAAGCGCTATGCAAAATGCAGTTGGGGCTGGTGACTTTAGTTTTGACTTCCAGGCTGACTGAAGCAGCTCCCTGTGCCTGGCTGCTGGATGGAGCTGCAGAGGGTGGAGGCTCCAAGGGATGCAGCCCCTTACCTTCAGCAAGCTTTGATTTTAGCTCTGGAGCCATCTGTTGGAGATTCCTGCCCTGAGAGAGCACAGTGGGGCTGTGCTGCGAGTGCTGGGGAGGTTTCTGCCTCAGTGTGCAGATGCCTGAACCAGCTGAACCCACCTGCTCAGAGGTTTGTGGTGCGGCAGCACAGCATCCTCAGCCACCGGTTTCTCTTTCGGTGCTGGAGGTGCTGCCGTTTTCCTGCACAGCACATGAAGGCTTCCTACGATATAGAATCATAGAATAGTCAGGGTTGGAACGGACCTCAAGATCATCTAGTTCCAACCCCCTTGCCATGGATGAGGGCACCTCACACTAAACCATGGCAGCCAAGGCTTTGTCCAACCTGGCCTTGAACACCGCAAAGCTGAGGAGCACTTGGCACTCCCCCAGTCACCCAAGGGGGACAGACAGGGTGAGCTCCCACCCATTCTCAGCATAGGGATGAGGGCAGCATGCCAGATGCAGGCAGAGCAGTCAGGGGGCTTTGGTCACCATCTGCTTGCAGGGACATCCAGGCAGAAGATCTGGACTCAGCTAAAGCTGTGTCACTCCTGACACAGGGATGCTGTGGGAGCCCAGGCAGTGTGTAGGGACCCAAGGCTCATGAAGAGAGCCCCACTGCGCTCTGCAAGAGTGGCAAGAGCAGACAGCACATTGGCTGGAAGCTCCCCTTGTTCCTCACCACCACCTTGTCCTCACAGGGGACGTCAAGGGCTCAGCTCTCTCAAGGCTGGAGGGGGGTTTCCTCATGTTGTCCACAGTGCTGTGTCCCTCCTGAGCTCTGTAGGGGAGGGAGCAGGAATGGGTAGAGGGAGCTTGAGCCCAGGCAGTGCTGACCCATCACCCTGTAAACCTGGAGGGATCTTCAAAGGGCAGTCCACTGCAGAAGCCCTAATGCGTGTGCTCAGCATCACCTGTGGAGGGGTCCAAGTCCCTCTGAAGAGGAGCCAAGGACATGTGCTCTTTGTTCCTTTGCCTCATGGAGAGGAGCAGGTCCAGGGACTTGTAAACAGGGAGAGAGAAGCTGAATGACTTTCAGAGCTGGTGCTGCTAGGGTGCTGCCCTGTGCCAAACTCCCATGCACATGCCTGAGCAGTGCCACAACATGCCTTGGCCAAAAGCAGAGCACCTACAGAGGGGTCTGAGTTTTGGGGTTACAGTGAATCTCTTAAAGCCTTTGGTTTCCCCACATTATTCATGAAACCTTCCCAGATTTTGCCCATAAGTCCAGCTGGCATAGAGAAAGCAGTACAAAGCGAGACTAGGCCATGCAAGCGACCCCCAGGAGGATCCAGTTTGTGCTGGGACATTGCGAGGCCAGCTTCTGAGAGCCACAGTGGGACCTCTTGGGAGGAGATGACTCCCACCAGCCAGCACATGGGTGTTGGAAAGGAGAGCATGAGTGAGGTGCTGAATGTGCTTTGGGGGGTGCCTCCAGCCAAAGCCTTCCAGAGGCATCATCTGGATGTGGGCAGGCATCAGGTATTCCTGGGGTGTGGGGTGCATCCTGCCAGAGGCTTGTCCCACAGTGACTGGGTCTGCTCGACAAACACCTTGCAGCTTCTGCGATCAACAAGCCTTTGGGTTTCCGGTGCACACGAGCACAAGGTGAACTTTCGGTGGGTATTTTCTGCTGCAGGCAGCTCTGCAGGCGTTTGTGTGAGTCACTTCACCCACCCTGACACCAGGGGAACAGCTCACGCTGCTCTGGTCACTCATGTGTGCACAGGCACTCGCAGAATGTCACTGTCCCTTCATGCTCCTGGGTCACTGCTCTGTGCACCGCGGGTATCCCAGCAGTATCCTTGGCCAGAGCCCTTGGCTGAAGCCAGCTCTCCCAGTGCAGGTCTGGAGCACATGGCACTGAAATCTAGACCTCCAACTCCAGGGTTAAGATATAGTTTTAAATAGCTTGTTTGATATCTCCACTGGTTTATTTGCTTAATGAAGGCACTTGGTTAGCCAGAGTCCCAGGCTCCCAGGGCTTTCGTTTCACTGCAGAGGAGATAAGAAACACGCATTTCCTTATCCAGTGAGTCATTTTTTCTGCTCTTCAATTATGCATTTGTGCTATCACCAAGCGTATTCAGCTCTGAGGTGCAAACAGTTCAAACTACTCATCAAGCTTTAACTTTTGCTGCTCCAAAACCAACCAACTGCTGCTACGAAGGGCAGCGGAGGCAACGATGGGGGAGATGAAGATGGGGATAGCCGACGCCTGGAGCCAGCGGGCAGCATGGGCCATGCTCAGGAGCAGGCACACGTGCAAGTGCTGCTGGGGAAGTCAGTGGTGATTTTCTCCATGAGTAAGCGTTATCATGTGTGAATTCAAACATCATTTTCTTGGCCCGGGAGGAGACAGCTGGGACAGAAACAGAGCATGGAAGAGCTGCAGGGGAGGATGAAGAGAGCTCATGAAACGCAGGGGAATAGGTAAGGTCGACTGTGGCGATGGGACTGTAACATCCTTCCACATAACAGGAGCTGGGATCACTTTATTTGCAGGAGAACATCACGGCTGCTGTCTCAGGCTCCCTGCCATGCATTTGCAGCTTCAAATTTTCACTCCAGGTACCAAAATGGGAGCCATCAGCTCCTGAGTGTTATTGTAAACTTCACCCTCCACAACAAAAGCAACACGTCTTGGCTTTCCCCCTTGTATGTATTTGACTGGAGGGGTCACAGAGTTAGTCCTGGCAAATGCTAGGACCCACTTACCCCCACTGTGCATTAAGCCAAGAAGGGAGGGAGAAGGGCAGAGTGACAGTGCTACAGCAAGACTCATGGGAATAGGGTCTGGGGGGTCACTGAAAAACAACTGACGCAGGGGAAGCACAGCAGGGGAATTTCAAGGGGAGGGCAAGAGGGGGGTGATGGAGGAGCATCCTCCTTTGGGAAAAGGAGACCAGCAAGTGGAAACACCCTAGGGCGAGAGGAACTCCAAAGCCTTTGGAGGAGGGAGATATTTCAGGGGCAGGAGTCCTACAGGGCACTTACAGATCTGTTTTGTAGGGTCGTCTGCCACTGTGCATGGCTCCAGCCCCACCAGCCCACAACACAAGATGTTTTCTGCTCCCTAGTCCCTTTCCTTTCACTTCTGTGAGCTGTATCCTGGGGACAGCAGGGCTTCAGGTGCTCTCTCCTGCCCGGGGCTCTCCACTGTGAAGCTCAGATGTGGACTAGAACAAGCCTTGGCTTTTGTTTTCCTCCCTTCTGTGGGTCATGGCATTGCATCGCTGCTTTCCATCACCCCGGAGCTTCTCTGGATGCTCCCTGCTGATGGACGCACACCCTTCCAGCTCCTGTGCCTGCACCTTGGGCATGTGGAAATGCCCTGAGAGAGGTAAGTGCTTTGTATTCTCCTGCTCACTTGGGGGGTGGGAGGTATTGTGATTATGTTGGAGGGGCAGTTAACTGAGTGAGAGGTGCAGGAATGGCAGCTAGATCTCACAGCTCCCCAGTGGAACCTGCAGCTCCCTGTGCTTGACACAGCCATCCCCACCGGCACGGTGCTTGGGCAGGGTGCTGCCTGGCAGCCAGGCGAAGGGCTGAATGGCTGGGCATGCAGCTGTAAAGGGAAGTGAAATCAAGGCAGGCGTGGAACTGGTGGGCAGTGACCAGTTTTGGTCAGGACTTTCACTTGCCCAGAGTGCCGTGGCACCAGGTGCCAAGGGCTGAGGCAGTGACGAGGTCACTTGGGTACTGCCCTGAAGCCAGCTACCTGCTTGGAGCTTCAGGGGTGGTGTGTGGAGGCTGTAGGCTCAGCTTGGCCAAAAGCCATTGGAGAGGGGCAGGCACATCCAGGGAGCAAGGCTCTGGCTTGCCTCAGGGGAGCTCGGCTGCCTAGTACTCTGCCATCTTGAGCCAGAGCATCCTCCAGCTTTCCTCCTTCTCCCATCCCAGACTTGGTCCAAGGCAGCAAGTGGCAGAGACCTCACTAGAAAGAGCTTAGAGGCTGTAGCTGCTGCATGGATGGGACTCCAGCAGTAAAGCCCAGTTAGGGCTCTTGTGGCCAGGGCAGGTCTCCTGTACTGCCTCCTTTGGCTGAGAGCAATGCAGCAGCTGTGGCTGGTCCCTTTCTTTCCTATGGGAATGAATAAAAGTGGGACATGGCTGTTGTTTGGTAGGGATGGAGAAGAGCCACCTACAGCTCTAAAATCACTTACCCATTCCAGATTTCAAGTATCAGGCTTCGATGTGAAGGTACTCGTGGCAGGATGTTTCTCCTTCTGATCAGGAACATCTAAGAACTTAAGGAGTTTATTTGGTCCCTTCAAAGGGGTATGGGGACCTAAATGTCTTGGTATGATTTACTTTACCCATGTCCTGGGCAGTTACCAAGCAGAACCAGATCCGAACCCTAACAAACGAGACATGGAGCCAAGAGCTGGGAGGATCCTTGCCACACATCTAGGTCTGCGATGGAGACAATGGAAAGAGCAAAGTGATGGAGAGCATCATCACTAGTAGGATGGAGAACACGTGCCAGTTAGCCTGCTTGTGCAGCAGTCATTAACAGGCCGTGTCCCGGAGGCAGTGGGAGATTTTAAAGGGGAGACCTCAGTGCCACTGCACTCCTCCTGTGGTCCTTTCCTGCATTTTCCATCCAAACTGGATCCCTGTGACGAGGTCTTGTAAAAGTACAGGCACAGGAAAGCCTCCTGTAGCGCGGGAGATGCCAGGGAGGCTTGGGTCACCCTGGGGGACATGCCCTGGATGGACGTAACATGGGTGGGCTGGGGAGGTGACACCACTGGGCTGATGTGCTGTGCAGTTGGGAACGCCAGGGGCTGTGGGGCTTTTGGAATCAGTGTGGAAAATAGGAGTATGAGGGCAGTTGTTCAGGCAGGGATAGGGCTTCAACCCTCACCCTCCTCCTCCCCAGTGAAGATCCGCCCCATGGCAAGCACAGCGATCACAAGCCCCAAGGGAATCAGCAAAGCTTGACAGACTGTATCTCCCTCTGCCACGGGCCCGGGGCGCTGCGATTTCACACTCGGGCGGCCCCTCGGCCGACATGCCATGTGGGAGACGGGCTCTCACTCCCACTCCGCCATGTCCTCCTCAGGAAAAGCTGTCTCTGCCTCCTCCTGCCTCTCCTCCCAGTGCTTCGATCTCCTGACCAGGTCCTGCGTCAAGTGCTCCGACCTCTTCAAGGAAAACACAAGTAAGGGGGCAAGGGTGGATGGGGACTGAGCTCCCCAGGGCTCTTTGGTGATGGCCCAAGAGGGCTGGGGGCACCCTGGGGTGGGCAGTGAGGGGAATCATGTCCTGCAGATGACAATGGAGGGGGTGATGAAGGAGGAAGCGCTGCCTTCACCTGTAGAGAAGGCGGCTGCCTGTTCCAGTGAGGGGAATGCAGTGTAGGGAAAAGATATCCAGCCCAGTGTGGGGGTCACAGCCTGCCACAGAGGTGACCAAGGGAAAAGCAGAATGTCCTCGTCTCCCACCAGTCAGTGGGTGGGATGAGGGTCCTGTCAAGGGGACAGTTCATTGAGGGTGATCAATGGTGAAGAGCCACTTTACTTCCCAGCCACTGCAGATGGGTGGGTAATGCTGCTGCCCTCCTGCCGTAGCCCCAGCTCTCCCCTCCCTGACATTGCTGACATCTTGCCCCACAGCAGAACCTGCCAGTGCAGTGCCCACCTCAGCCCTGGAGCCCACTCACCCCTCAATGGACCTGCCCAGCACTCTCCTCATCTTTGGGGTCCCAGCAGCAGGGGTGTTCATCCTGATCCTGGCCACCCTCTTGGGCTTCCTGGCCTGCAAGCTGGGGAAGTGGAAGAGGAAGAGGAAGGCGGCGGACGATGAGGCACAAGGTAGGGGACCTCTTGCTCTCCCTATCACAGCACCCTAAGGACACCAGTGTAGACTGAGTTACTTGTCAGTGGCTCCCCTGAGCCACATCCTTATTGAGGCTGGCTTCTGCACCTTGACACAGGCTCCATGGATACCCTGGAGCATTCCTGGCAGTTTAGCTACTCCCTGAGCGATGATATCCCACATCCTCTCCTGAAACACATACCTGCACTTAGCTGCCAGTGCAACCCTGCTCAAACATCTCTCCTTTTGCCAGGTGCATAATTCACCTTCTGGCACTATCCCCTCTTCACAGGGTGCCCACACAGATCACTGGTGAGGAGCCTCTCTCCCAATGGCAGGGAGATGGCCATGCTGTAGGGACAGTGATGAACATCTCCATAGGGAGCCTCTCCACATGGTGCTGCAACTGGGGGTCCTGTGTTGATAGCCCAGCTTGCCATTCCTGCTTGGGATGCCCAGCACCCTCCAACACACACCCAAGAGATGCTGACAGGGTCAGGGAAAGTCCCATTGGCACTGGAACACTGCACAGGCCTGTCCCCCGACAGCATCAAAACTAAGGCTGGGAGTGAGAGTATTTCAACACCCCCACTTTTCTGGTGGTGTATTTTCGGGATGGGAGGAGGCCACAGTGTACCATGATGGGGCATCAGCCATGGGTTGGGTGAATGCTTCTTCCCCCCAGAACCCCTGCACCAGAGAGGCTCAACTGTGGCCACTCTTCTCAGCGATGGTCTCGCCTGGCATCCCTCCTCCCCATCCCTGGGCAGGGGGAATGGCATTGCCCCATGGTGCTGGCTGGGTGACTCAGGCTTTTGGGGACATTACCCAGGGCTTTTCTGCTAAACCAAGTGCGTCTGTGACCGCTTGTGATGCATACACATACGAAAAACACCAATAATGAAAGAGGAGAGAGAAATCCAGCAGCAGGAGCGGTCCAGCCATAGTGGAGTGCATCGGAAGAATCCCTCGGCTATGCCCTGTCATATGCCCTGGTCCCACACCTGCAGCACTGGGTGCATGGAAAGGCACGGGAGCCCGGGGCCGGCAGCATGGGCCTGTGTTTGAAGGGTGTAAACAAGTCTATTTTTAAGTGGGAGGTGGTTGGGGAGGGTGAGCAGTCACAGGCCAGGCTGCCCTGCTCTGGCAGGGCTTAGTGATAGGGCTCAAATGCATGTTTCTGCCTTCACCTATTGTTTTCTAGGTGGAGGGGAAACACCTCCTTGTAACGCCAGTTGTTAGCAAGAGCATCTCTGGAGCACGAGAGGTGCAATAGGGACCTTGTGTGCTCCTCCTGCTCCATCCCCATCTTCCCCACCACATGTCCCCAGAGATGGGACCCTCTCCCTGGGACCACTTTGTAAGCCCTGTAACCCCCTTGTCTTGCTCCCTTGCAGCAAACGTGGAAGCCACCAGCCCCCTGCCCATCCCAGGATGTCAGGACCCTGTTGTGATGGAGGGAGATGTCACCCTGGCCCCGGCTCCATGTCAGCATCTCAATGGAGGCCTGAAGCTGCTAAATCGACCTGGAAAAGCCAGGGAAAAGCAGAGGCCATGCTGCCAGGGTGATGCCGATGGTGACATCATCCTGCTCTCTACCGTGTACCCCCAGCACAAGGAGTGCAACCATGGATTCCCAGTGCCTGCCACGGAGCTGGGGGCCGCAGCCCTGGTCACCACCAAAACTACCCAGAACTGTGCCTGAGAGGAGGGAACCTGAAGGCAGGGAGAATGGGGCAAAGCCTTGCATCCATGTCTGCAGACCAGGTTTTACCTCGAGCAAGATGAGTATTCTAAGACAACTTCCCTTCTCCATTTTCCTGTTTGTGCTGAGCCCCAGGTTACACCTGTGAGTGCTGGAGGAAGCCGAAATGGATCACATCAAATTATGCCAAGTGCTGCCACAGCTGTACCATTGGGAGGAGGCAGAGGAGATGTGTCTGGTGAGGACAGAGCACGGAGGGGCTGCTTTGCCATTTGTAAGGCTGCTGTGCCATTTGTGAGGCTGCTGTTGGGGCATGACAAATTTGCTGCTGGATGGGTGATTCCTGTGAACATGGGGCTGGGCTAGCAGAAAGAGAGTGGGGAAAGGAAGATGGAGGGGAAGGCAGGGAGTTACACTGGGACCAAATGCCATACTGCTGTCACTAGCTCCATCTTTGCTACCTATCTCAGTAGGAGGAGGCTTGGACCATATGTAGCAAGACACACTCAGCATCTACTCCATTTGCAGTCCTGTTTCCCCTGTCTTCTGAAAGCTGTACTATCCAGATCTCTTGCCTCTCTGGGCACTCTCACACAGTGGCAGGTGTCCCCTGGCACTCATGGGAATCCCCTTCTCAGTCGGGGATGGGAAAAAAGTCCATCTTCCCAAGCAGGGAGCAAGGGAGGAAAGAGGGTAAAAAACATCTGTCTGCTCTGACCTACAGTCACTGAGTTCAGGGAGGATGAGGGGCAGGCAGACTGCTGGTCTAGAGGAGCTCCACGAGCTTGTCACCACGGTCCCAGACAGCCGTCACTTCAGCTCACTGTGGCTGCAGAAATACCACTTATCTCTTGGGATGGACTTTTCCATGCCATGCAAAACCAGGCAGGGAGTGACACGAATGTAGGCAAGATGACTTCATTTTCGTGATTGTCTCCAAAGCTTTGCCTGTGTGCCAGAGCTGGCCAGCATTGCTGGTCCAAGGCATTACTCTGTGGATGGTCTTTTTCACCTGCCCACAAGTGACTTTATGTGCAGGAAGGGCTCTGCTTTGGAAAGGAACTTGTTATTGTGTGAGTGCTGCTCTCACATAATGACAGCAGATGGTCCCCTGGCTGAGCAGACCCAGGCCAGTGGGTTGGGTGAGAAGCCCTGGTGGCCCCAAAGGGGGTATTTGGGCAATTAGAAGTTATTTGCAAGAAGCACCATCTCAGTGGCAGCCCAAGTCTGCTCTTCCTTTGGTGAGGTGTCCTCCTCAGCCAGGTGGCCTTGGAGACTGAGCAGAGCAAGGTGTGGGAGCACTGCCTCCAAGCAGCAATGGGCCATCGAGAGCCACAGTAGAGTCACCCAGCAGCAGTGTGTGGAGGGGATGCCCCATTGATGATGGGAAGGTGACTGCCTGTCCAAGCCTGAGCTCTGCTGGGGCTGCAGGACCAGGCACTGCTACTGAAGGATGCGCATCCCTCTTCTCCCCTGCCCCTGGCACTAGAGCTAAACTTAAAAGATCCATTCCAAAAGGTGAATCACAGGTGCCAGGGCCCAAATTCCTCACCACAATTCCTTTCCCAGACCTAAATGCACTGATGGAGGCGAGTCTTCACCTGGGTAAGACTCTGCATGACCCAGGATGGGATGGGATGAGATGGGTCCTCATCTCAGTCCTGGGGCTGAGAACCGTGGAGGGACTCGTCCACATTCCCAGTGATGGTCTTCTGGCTGTGGACCTGTGGAGGCTCTGGCACTCCCAGTTACCCACAGCAGCTGTGCTGCCAGTCGCAGGAGGGTTATCCCTGCATCACAAATTGGACATCTCCTCGTAACTATGCTCCACACTGGACCCTTCACCCTGTGAAGTGACTTTGAGCAACCTTTGAGCATCCATGCAGTGGGGAAATGAACCAAAGGCAGGCCTGGGGACATTTTAGTACCGGAAGTACTGCCTATGGGAGGCAGAGCAGCCTGCGTCACTGGAGATGGTGGTGGGAGGGAAGTGAACCAGGACTGTCAGGAGCATCTCCTGCTTCCCACCCAATGGCTGTTGCAGCTCAGCCCTGCAGATGCACCACTCACCCTGACAAGCGTGGCCATTTGGAAAAGCAACTGCCATACAATCCTGTTGGAAAAGCCCCTCTTTCTGATAAGGTAAGGGCTTCTGCTCTCATTTCTACTAGAACTTCAGCCAGGCATCTCCTCTACGGGATGCCACCAGCATCTGCAGTTTGCAGAACTGGCATTTTGATCCACATTGGATTCCTCAGCCGATGAATGCCTCTGGGATCCCCTCTCTTTTATGGCATGCAGCGCATCTTCCTCGCATCCTACCTGCCTGACTGCCAGACATGGTGGGACATTGCTCCTGCCCGCCCAGCCTGCCTGGGCCTAGGATGGATTTGCAATGTGTATGCATCCCCATCCTTGTGTACAGGGCAGGGGAATGTCTTTCTGCCTGATGCACGGAGAGAAAAGGGAATAAATGAATATATGGTTGTAAAAATGAAAAAATAAAGTGATCCCTTTGCTATATTGTGCTCAGAGATCTGTATGGAGTCCTCACTCCCTGGATTTCAGGAGTCTTCAGCACTGTGGTCCCGGGGGTTCAGCTGGAGAGACTCCATCTGCACCAACTTCATGGCATGTTCCCTGCATACAGCCTGGTGAGAACCAGCCTAGCCACGGCCATCCCAGGAGTTCTTTGAAAGGATGAGGACTGGGGCAAGTGTGTTTACTGGGGGGGTGTTGCCTGTCTTTGACTTTCCACAGCAGTTTTTCACTTCCCCTGTGAGGCAGAAGTTGTGCTTCCTCCCTCCCCACTGCCTGCCCCATTGCCAAGAAGGGCTGGTGAGAGCAGGCTTTACTGGGCCACTGCTGCACGGGGTTTCGGGGAGAGCCAGGGGAAAGTCTGAGGAAACTCCTGGGTAGGAGGAAGAGCTGAAGCAGGAGCCCTCCTCCATGCAAATCCACCTCAGCCATACCTCCCTGTGATAGGAATAGCAGGGGTATTTGAGCTCCTGCAAGTCCCATCAATGATGCTGGTGGTAAAGGATGGAAACCTTGGCGTCCCTAGGGATGGGCAGTGATTTCCATCCCTGGCCCTACAGGCAGGAGCTGACTGGCCGACAGAATGTGGTGGTACGGAGAGGTGAGGCATCAGGGTACATTTGGCCAAAGTCTTCTGCAGCCACCAGTCATGTATGCCAAACCTTCCTCAATCCCACAGGCTTCCCAGAATCCAAAGTTCGTTTTCCTCCACCAGCCTGCCTGCCTGGGTTCTTCTGCTTCACTTTGTCCTCTCTCCTCCCTTTGCTGGTTCACCCACCAGGTTTAGTTTCCTACAGTTCACCCACAGGCCCAGCTACTCCAGCCCAAAGCAGCCCCCACAGACCCAGCTTAGCCCTCCACAGGCTTCCTGTGGGTGCTGGACCTTAGCAGTAGGCAGGGTATGGTGGGCATCATTTTATGACATACATGAAACAAAACTCCATTAGCCAACGTTGAACAGAGTGCCAGGTACAGCCTCCTATCACCCCATTTGCTGCAAGAAGATGGGGGCTGCATGACCACCCCATCACCCTCCCCAGGGCACTGTTCTCATCCCACCTCACAGGAGCCTTCCCCACTTCCCGCCGTGGCAGAAGGACATTTGGATGCAACCCCCAAGGGACACCCCCATGGAAGTCCGTGGGTGAAGAGGAGAGGCCAGCAGGCCCAGGGTACCTGCCACAAGATGGCACTGACACTGCACACCATCTTGCATGGCTGCAGCACCCCACAGGACCTGCATGGGTGGGTGAATGCACAAATGCAGCGAGGTGAACCAGGGAGGTCAGGCAGGCTGGTGGCCAGCCCCACTTTGGCCAGGCAGAAGGGTAGCTGTTGGGCATGACTCTGTCTGTTTGTGCAGTCCATCACCATGGCCTCTGGGCTGCTCAGGAGAAAAGGTCCTCGGTGGCTGGACACCCATGGCCAAAGCAGACAGGGAATAGTGGGACAACCACAGGCACAGTGGGATGCAGCAAGCTGCTGCTCCTTCCACCAGCAGCAGCTGGTGAGCAGCTCTGCAGAGGCAGAGCAGCCCATCGCCAGTGCTGCCAGGCCTCCCTCAGGACTCCTTGAGACCCCCAGCTGGCACTTTCCTTGCCCATCCCTTCCCATCAGAAGCCAAAACAGAAACCCCCGTGCTCCCCACCAAGCTCCCAGCTGGAAAAGGCCCCTGGCTGGGGAGGAGAGGCCACCCGGTCCCCTGCATGAGGCTGCTGGGGGACCACAGCCTTCCTGATGCTGCTCATCAGCATCCCTCCCTAATTGCTACCCACTGCCTAATGACAGTAATTAGGGAGAGCGAAGCTGCCTGGGGACTGGAAGCGCTGATGGAGCTGGGGGAGCCAGATGGTGTTCGCACTTAAGGAAAGATTGAAAAAAAAAGGAAGGAAAAGAAAAAGCACACCACTCAGTTTTGATCAGCCTCCCCTTCCTTCGCTTAGTGTCAGGATCACTTTGGTCCACGGGCATGCCGAGGAGATGCTGAGAGGTGGCACTGGTGGCCTTCTGCCCTCCCCTGTTTCCAACCCAGGAGTTTTAGGGTGCCAGAGGAGCAATGGAAGGGGGCATGGGGCACAGTGTGGAGGGGGTTTTCTTGCTGCCTTCATGGGCTCTCCTCTGCATCCACTTCTGCTGCTCCCCTCTTGCTGGCTGTGTTCAATGAGCCTTTCCCAGAGGGTAAGAGGATAGCCAAAAACCACCTGAGGGGCTGCAGCAAGCAGGCAGCAGTGTCCCTAGCAGGAAGGGCTGGCCAAGGGGCAGCACCACGCTTTCCCCAGCATCATGAAGCAAGGCCCCCAAACCAGACCTCAGAGACCGAAGCATGGACGGGTACTAAGATGCTCCCAGCTTCACCTCTTGCAGCCGAACCCCTCCGAACATCTCACCAAGCCCCTTCTCCAAGCTCTGAGGTGACGCTGCCTGCCTCCAGAGCTGCCTGTCAAGCTGTGGGTGCACCCAGGGCTATGGTGGATGTGAGGGAAACTCTCCTCCTGCCCCCAAACACTGCCCTGTGTGTTTGCAGTCCATTGCTAGTGCTGTCAGGCCTCTGCCAGGACTCCCTGGGACCCCCAGCTGGAACTTCCCTTACCTATCCCTCCCCATCAGCCTCTACCCAAAACAGAAACTCCTGTGCTCCCCACCAAGCTCCCAGTTGGAAAAGGCCATTGTCCCCCATTACACCCCAGGGATGCAGGGACAGAGACATGCAGGGCAGGGAGGATGCTCAGCCCCATGGAGGAGGATGCTCAGCCCTGTGCTTGGTGTCAGCCTGACCTTGCTCAGGGGATGCTCTGAGAGGAGGCACAAAGGCAGGTGTAGGACAAGGCTGCACATCCCCAGGGCGTCAGCAGGTAGCGCCCCCCTCCCACAACAAAGTGGGGTCATTTAAAGGCGCTGCTCTTGCCGGTCCCAGACAGCGAGGGGTGTAGAGCCCTGCTAAGTGACACAAACCCCATCTGATACCTGAAGTGATCGGCAGCGACAGGCAGATTGTGCGGGGAGAGCCTCTGTCCTCCTTCCGAGGCACTGCCGTGATCGGGACCGACCCCCCCACAGCCGGGAACAGCCCCAAGGCATGCCGGGAGGCTGGCATCCCCATCGCACCGTTCCCAAAGAACTGTGGACATGGACGTGGGATGTGGAAGGCTCCCAGAAGTGAGGGTCCACTTTTGGACTCGCCCCAGAAGGGATAAGCAGGGTGGTGAGGTTGCTGGTGCTGCAGCACACAACACAGCCCTCCCTGCTACAAGCCTCTTCCCCCCTTCCACCTGCTTTATGCTATTTCACCCTTCTCCCCACCTTTTCCAAGCATGGGGCTGTGGAGCTGGTGGGGGCAGAGGGAGAGGAGTCACCAGCAGCAGGGTGCCATGGGACTGAGGCCCTGTGTCCTTCATCCATCAGCTCCGGTGTCTGCTGGCCCCGGCTCACCGGCTGCTGCTGGAGCTATTCTGAGCCTGGATCAATGGGCAAAAGCAGGGGTTTGGGTGACAGCCACAGGACACGTGCAGGGAGGAGAGCTGCGGGCAGGGAAGAGCAGGTGGGATTTTCAGGAGGTTCCCCCTGCTTCCCCATCCCAACAGGTTACAGTGATGCAGATGTCTTTCTCATTTCCTACCCTACAGGGGTTGCAGTCTGACTCCGTCCTGCTACCAGATGCTGCTTCCTGATTTGAGAAGCACCGGCATTTTGCAGAGCAGTAGAACTCCAGGATGAAGGCACCTGCAGCCAAAACCTGTGGTTGAGACTGAGCTCAGGATGGCAAATTAAATAGGGGCTTATGGTGGCAGTGAAACGACAAAGAGCATCTTCTTCCTCCACTGCAAATAATTGCCATTCTTACTCTCTGACAATAACAGTGGCTTTGGTAAGGCTATTAATTCCTTTATGAAGTTAGGGCAATCTTAAAGTGGATGCCAAATCAATGGCAAAGGATGGGCGCAGGAGGGATGGCTGAGGCTGGTCACCTTTGCTAGCCCCTTGTGGCCACCATCACCCTCCCCTGAGGGCGATCCTGGCTTATTTGCAGCAGGAGATACTGAAAGCACTTCCCATTCAAAAGGAGAGGGAGCATTGTTGTGACACTGAGCAACCCCATTGCGGAGGGGCAGGAACAGTTGGAGCAGTGGATTGGGATGAGGGGGAACAAGACATCTATCATCCTCCCTTCCATATTCCCCCATAGAGCCCAGCCCCAGCCCCGAGGCCTGCCAGGTTCAGTCCCCTCTTTCCAAATTCCATTGTGTCTCTGCTCCTCCATCCCTTACCACTGATATCAAAATGAAATCTATAAATGCTGCTGGGTGACACGTTTCCCAGTGCATCCCCAATAACGGTCTTTCTGGGTTTCTGGTTCTCTATTCAGTTCCTCAATTATTTATCCAACTCCGCAAGGAAATGAGGAACCAACTCAGGGAAGCAACTTTGTGCCCTGTAGTGACCCCGGGAGTCATTAAAAGAATGAAGATTCCCCAATGAGTCATTTAAGATGTATTTAATCAGCTCTAATCACAAACACAAAGTCATGACTGGCTGCTTACTGCAGCATCTGCCACGGAGGGACAGTGGCCAAATCTGGATCCCCACCGTGGCATTTCCCAACAGGGATATTTGGGGGGAGTCCTGCTGGAGGAGAGTAAACCCTGAATGTCCTCATTTGCAGTCTAGAGTGGTTAGGAGGTAAATATAACCTCCCCATAACCCACATACAGGTCTGGAGGAGGGGAAAGCGGGAATTCAGGGATTCAGGGGATGTGGGAGGTTATAGATGCTGTGATGGGATGCGGGGAATTCAGGGGATAGAGGCAGTGGAGGGGCAGATATAAAGGGATGGAGAGAGATGTGAGGCACACCGTGATGGGATGCAGGGCACACATGGGAATGCAGTGGAAGAAAGGGTGCAGGCGATGGAAGAGTCTGGAGGGATGCAGGGGATGCAGGGGATTGGAAGGTTGCCTACATGTGTGGACCCATTGTGTCAGGGGGCTGTGGAGAGCCCTTTGCAGCTAATGGGAGAGCAGCAGGGTATGTGCCACGCCAGTCCCTCGGAGCCCAGCACTCCCCTGCCCACCTGAGCCCCATCCCAGCCCTCATACTGAACAGCCACTGGGCAGCAGTGAAAGGGACCCCTAAACACCACCTCCCCATGACAGTGGGTGTCTGCCACAACCAACCGGGTGCTGACCCCATGCTCAGGAGAGACCTCCTGCACCTGGGGTTACTTTGTATGGGAACCCCTCACTCCATGGCCAGGCCTTTCTGCTCCCCCGCCATAGGGACCTGCTGGGAAGCATCCTGTGTCCCTGCTCCTGGCCCAGACAGTAGCAGTGGCAATGCAGGAGGTGGGTAAAGGCTGTGCAAGGAGTGTGTGCAGCCCACTATGGGTGGGCTACAGTAGAGAGAAATTGGTGGTGGGGAGGGAGCCACTGGGCTGGCCTGGGAGGTGTTAAGAGCAGCTTATCTTTAGCTCATCCCTAGCTTTCAGCCCAAATTCAGAGCCACCCGCAGCTAAAATTCTCGCGCCTATATTGTGATGTACTTTGATCTCAGGCTTCTGTGTGCTGAGGTGGGGGAAGTGTTGAAACCTGTCCTGCTTCAAGGGATGCTCTGATCCATCTCCCTCTCCTCGCTGACACCATACACAAAGCCCAGAGTGGGTCTGTGCGTATCCCCCACTGTGCTCCAACATCTCCCAGCCCTTCCACCTCTGCAGTCCTCTGCCCAGGAGCCACCAGCCAGCAAATGCTCACTTGGGCAACGCTTAACCCTTCGCTCTGCTGCCCCAGGAGCCAGGCACAGCCGACAAGCCGCTCTCCTCGCATGCCGCCGGCACACAGGGCTCCGCATCAGCTTGAACGCTGGGAAAAGCAAAGGGCATAATTTTAGGAGAAGCGTGTGAAATGCGTTGTGGCAGATCAGCCGAGGAGCTCTCCAGCAAAAGGAAAACATTAACATTTGCAAAAGGTCCTTGCAACAAAGCAAGGGATCCCAGCAGGCAAATCCAGATGCGGGGATGTAAAAAGCACCTGGGATGAGGACAGGGATGGGACAGGTACAGTGGTTTGGGGCTGGGCCAGGAGTGTCCCAGGAAGGAAACATCCATAAGCAGGAGTGTTATGTTGGTTGGATGGAATGGTGGAGGCAATTGGACCAGGAGGAACCACCTGCTTCCGGCCAGGATCAAGAGCCTGCAGAGGTGCAAGGGGATGGGTTTAGACTTGCCTGGGACAGGATCTTGCCCAGGTCTGAGCTCCTTTTCTCTGACAGCCTCTCTCCCCCACATGATAGATTCACAGAGAAAGGAGGGGAAAAAAACCCTGCAGCATACAGCCTGTGATTCATCCTTACTATATTTGCACTTATTATTAGAAAGATGAAAATATAGCCAGAGCTGGATTTACAGATTTGGTAAGCAGGGACTGCCTATTTCAGCATATACTGCTTTTCCCAGTAACGCTCCAGGGAGACCAACTTACACCCTCACTAGCACTAAAGCGTTGCCCTGCACCGTCTGCTTATACATTTGGGTGGATCTATTAAGCAAGCTTTAGGGATGGCAACGTTCGGGTTCTTGGTGGTGCTCGCTCAGCACGCTGTGCAACAACCTGGCTCCTGTAAACCTCTGCCTCCACATTGAGCCTCCTTCTAACCCTCACCCAGATGTTGGAGATACCTTTGTCCTTGAAAGCTGCAGTAGGAGAGACATATTTGCTCACTGCTTTGCAAACCGCATCATCCCAGGGCCCAGAGCATCCCAGAGGCCACAGCATCCTCCTGTGTGAGTTCTTTCCCCTCCCTGAACTGCTAGTTGCAGTCAAGCAGCCAGGGTATCTGCTGCAGTCACTTGCTTGGTTTGAGACCTTTCGGTTTGCTGAAATAACCCCAGGTTCATTCAATATCGTGGCTTCCTGTGAAAGTTCCAAGGTTTAATAAAGCAGCAGCCAGATGTGTGACCTGAAGAAGAACAAAAAACCTACCACGTATAAGGACCAAGTGTCTTGCTTGCAAAGCATTAGTGTGCTGAGCCTGCTCCAAGTGCAAAAGCTTTCAGGTGTGCCAGCATGGAGGGACTGGGAAGGCAGCACCAAATCCCTGCCACCAACCCGGGAATTCAGGTGTGTGTTTCCATAAGATGGCAATGTGATGCCCGAAGCAGCTCAGGTCAGGGAGGCAAGCAGGGACCCTGGGATTCATCCCTCTGGCCACCACAGCTCACACAGGGAAGTGAGCGCAATGGGGCGAACAGTGCAGCAACAGGGACATTTCAGCAGCCCCTCAGTGACCTGCACGGCAGGGAACACATCCTTGCATGGTGCTTTTCTCCTTTTGTTGGCAGCAAGGGAGAGCCACTGCTTTTGAGGTGATTTCTGATTGCTTCAGATCCAGAAAAGAAAGGGAGGATGCAAGGGAGATGGCTCAGGGGACCACACATGGCACTGAGCAGTGGACCCCCTCATATGGTCGTTTGCTGTGAGAGACCCCTTGGGACTCCCTCTTCAGGACTGCAATATAGTGCATGATGCCAAGCTCCCACCGCAGAAGTGGTGGCACCCCTGTTTCTGTTCCTGGACTCCTAGAAAACATGTGGGAGGTATTTTTATCCTCCTGACGGCTCCCTTAGTCACCGGTGCTTGCTTTAAATGGGTCAAGAGAGAATAAAGACATCGCAGCCCTTGCTCTCTCTCACTGCCTGTCTTGGAGCAACTTGCTGGCAGCACTGACTCCCTTCAATTGCACTCCATCCTGGCCAAGTGCTGCCATGGACCAGGGGACCCAGGAGAGATCTCCCTGGCTCAGGCAGTGTCAGCTGCAATTAACTCCACATTAAAAGCCCAGTGGTGAGGCAGCCTTGCTGCGGAGGTGTCACACATCAGGACTGCAAGGGATGCTTTCTCCCAGGATGGTGGATAGGAAGGCGGCTGCCCCGATGGTGGCAGAGGCGAGACAGGCAGCGTGACCGTGGATGGATGCCCAGGGGAAATGGGCAACAGGACTTGTGGGTTCAGGGTAGCAGGGTTGGCTCTGGAGCAACCATGGCCTCTCTGAGCCATTTTGAGAAGGGGATGAAGTGCACCAGGAAGATCCCACGAGGTTTCCCTTTGCTGCCAGTGAGGCTGTGCAGCTGATATAACACATCATGACAGCATCTTGCATCAGTGACCCCAAAATGATGGTGAACTTCCTGGGACATGGTGCACTCTGCCACACACATCTGTGCACCTTGCAGTTGTGGTGCCAGCACCATGCTTCATGGACTCGCTTCTGATGACTGCCTCTGGAGCTGCAGGACACCTTGGAAGGTTTGGAGCATCACCCCCTGCCCTGGCTACAGTCCCACTGCCCCAGTGCAGCTTGGCTGGCTCTCCGAGCAGTGTATCCCTCTTCCAGCAGCAACGTTAGCTGGTCACCAAGCCAGGACAGCCTAAGGATTTACTCATGAAGGATGAGAGCAGAACTCTATGTCTGCCCATGACCGGTGATTCAAAGGTGCAGTTTCCCCTGTAGTCACCTCTGGGGCTGACACCCACATTCAGGGGGACAGAGCTAGCCTCAAAGGTGACCTCAAGAGATGAGCAGGGCATGAGCCACAGCACCCAGGGGAGATATGGGCCTAATGTTAGTGGCATCTTATCCCCAGAAAGAGAGGAAAACGGGAGGAGACAAGCTGGGAGCAGGGGGGTGCAACGGCTGACAGAACCAGGCAGTCCCTCCATCACATTTAAGGGAGTTTGTTTTCCTCCTGTCTCCTCAGATCTGTCCTCCCACTGCAATCAAATGGAGCCAAGCGGCATGTGGCCCCAGGGAAGAGGCGAGGGGAGAGGAACCGGCTCAGGCTCGTTGGGAGACACTCTGGAGAGTAGCTGCAGCTCCAGGCAGACCATGCAGATGGGGATGCATCCCCTGCTGTGAGCCAGATGGAGAACAGAGGGCCAGGAGCCTGCCCAGGATGCCCATCAGGTACGCAGGGGTGGGATGGGTGCCAGCAGACAGACTCTCTTGATCCAATGGGAAAGCATCTTTGCTGCAGGAGGAGACTGCAATTTCCTCCCTGGCCACCAGCGCCTATCCCAGGGGAACCCTGGCACGGTGCTGCCCTTGGGCACCTGGAGATGGGAGCCACACTTGTGGAAAGACAAAAGCTGGCATAAAGATGGCAAGATTAAAGAAAAAAAAAAAGAGAAAAAAGGGAAAATTGAGACTTTTTTCATCTCATCTCCACTCCTGAGCCTGCATGCTGCACTCATGTTACTTTGCAAGGTTTTTTGCTGTGAGCAGGGGAACTAGAAGCCCACATCTCACTAATGAAGGCAGAGCCCCATGGGCATTTGTGTGGAAGGGGAGCCTGGCAAGGTTTTGGGGCTCCAGCCCCTTCAGCTTTTAAAGCCACCGATCCCCCATGGCACAGGGAGAAGTGGCACGAGAGCGGCTGCAAGGGCAGTGTGGCTTGCAGGGGCATCTGTCCCCCGCAGTAACACTGGTGCAACAGGGAACTGTCTCTGGCGATGATGTGGAAGACGGTAGAAGGCCCATTCAGGTGTTGCTAATTCTGAGGACTGAGCTTTTTTTGTCTGTGCAATTCCACTGCTCAGCAAGGCGTGACATTTCCTACCGCTGCTGCCCTGGCCACCCCTTCTCCCACTGGTCCTGCTGAGGGCAGGCTGGTGGCAACCTCTGTCCCCACACAGCCAGAGAGCCCCTGTTCAGGGCTGAAGAACTACCTGGACATCTGAGCTTAACATCCAAATGTGAGCTCGATGCTAAAACGTCCCCTGCCTCTCTAAAGGGCCCTTTGGTAACAATGCATCTCTGGTGCATGTACCACTTTCCTGCTGCAGGATGGTGCAAAGGGTCTAGCTGAAGATGATCCTGCTCATTGCAGGTGGTTTGGACAAGATGAGCTCTGAAGGTCCCTTCCAACCCAAACCATTCTGCAATTCTACAATTCCAAGTGTCTGAGGCTTTCTCCTTCACCTGAAGCATTGGAAATACTTCAGTGAGAGCAGCCTTAAGCTGTCAGCTCTCCTCATGAGACAGGGGCTCCAGCCTTCACTCAGGAGGGGCAAACTGGGTCAGGAGAGCTCCCACATTTCCAAGCACTTAGCTCCCTGCACTCTTCACACCAAGGGACCAAGGTCTCATCTTAGCCTCCTAAACACAAAGGCAGCAGAACCCAGGAGACACTTCTGGCCGTGCTGTGTGCTCAATGACATGCCTGCAGCTCTGGGACACAGTGGGGAGCAGCTTCCTGAGCCAGCTTTGCTCTGCCCAGGATCTAGTTCCCCATTCCCATGCTCCAGTCAGGACCCTGCTGAGGAAGCCTCTAGCCAAGCTGCACTCCTCTCCCAGTGCTTGGCTCAGCATGCAGCAGCCCACCCTTCCCCAGTGGTGCCAGCTCCAGCAGCTCTGCCCCTGCTGGCTGCTCCTGCTTAAAAAGGATGGGGACAGCAGTTTTTACACCTATTTCTGACCTGGCTCAAGTGCTGCTGGCAACAGAGGGGAAACTCATTGCTGGTGGATGCCAAGCGCTTATTTTTCTCCTTGCACTTGCAATTACCTCCACTGGTTGTGACAAACATTGGCAAGCATTGAAAGTTAGCAGGGCAGCAATAACCCTGCATTTGAGCCCATTGCCAGTGAGGGCAGGCACATCATCACCCGCTGCCTGCAAAAGGCTGATGGTGCATCCTGAAACAGTGCATAGAGTGGAAAGCAAAGGGTGAGACCAGCAGCAGCACCTGGGGCTCTCATCACAAGAATGCCCACAAGTGAGAACCCCATTCGGGGGGACAACAGATATCTGTCCCTGCAGCAACTATTGGACTGTGAACATCTCCAAGAGGAGCAATGGGTGAGGATGAACACCTGCCCTGTGCAGGGCCCGGAGGTTCAAACTGAGCTCTCCTCACTGGGTCCCATACCTTCCCTGCCCACGGTACGTGAGCTAGCACACGGGAGGCTTCATTGTCCCCTCCATACACACCCCAACACTGCGCTCAGGCAATTGCAGAAGTGAGAGCAGACCTGTCACATCCTTCATCCTGAGCCTGCCCTGCTGCTTTTGGCACAGTTTTAATGATGCTTGGCTTGCTCCAGCCTGACACGCTGCTTTAGCCACATACATGTCACTGGATTCTCATGTATTATTCCTGTTCTTCTCCATTTAGTTTGATTCCTCCCAATGCACATTTTCCTTCTTACCTTGTCCTTTGTGAGGCTGCAAGCAGTTACTGAGCCCCTCGTCTGGCCTCGGTGCTTTGAAAACCTCACGTAGATCATCAGAAATAACTTGTTAGGATCCAGTATCTTACCTCCTTTTCCTTACCTCTTTTCCTTTCCTTATTTTCCCTAGATTTTCCATGGATTCTCCTGCATCCCTGACCACAGGTGTTTCCACTGTGCCCCATCCCCTAGTCCCTTGCTCCCTGGGGAGATTACACGCACCTGATGCCTGATGTTTGTCTCAAAGCTGCTTGTTAATTCACTCTCCTCTCACCTCTGGGCTGCACCTCTAGACTCACATGATACAGGACATTTTATTCCCAAATATTTGCTGAAGCTGAATCTCACCCTGCCAGCTTGCAATGGCCTCATGCTCTCTGCAGTGGCTTAGGTATGTTAGGAATGTTCCCTCTCCACCTGATGAGACAGGGAAGCAGGAGGAGAGCAGGATCTCTGAAGAAGGGGTTCAACCCAGCCCCAGTGCCAGGCCTCTTCTGCTCTCACTAGAAATAGTGGCAAAACCAGTGCCAAGCAAGTTGCATTTTGCAATGAGTTTTGGTTTGTAGTGAATATCCCACGTTTTCCTGGGCTGCAGCAGTGAGGAGTGGGACAAGGAAAATACCACGTTCAGTGGGAGCACCAAGGTGACTCCTGATTGCCGCAGAGAGGCTCCACTGGCACAGCGCAGTGACGATTCCTGTGGGGGGGAAAGTGGCACGCTTGAATTTGAGCCTCCTGAAAGACTGAAGCTTATTGCGCAGTGAAATGTCATCAGGATAATGACAGGAGACCTGAAGCAAATCCCTGATGCTAATAGGATTGGGCCGCCTTCAGCAGGTCTCACTCGCAAAAAAGATCATGCCAAACGATGCTGGCTCAAGAGCCTGTAGGCTCCCAGTGGGTGAGGGAGCTCTGCCCGTAGCCAGCTCTCTGACAGCAAAGCCCTCTCCTTCCTCCTTAATCTGGGAGGAAGAGACATCGAAGGGCAAAAGCATCCATCCTGGGACTGCTCTTGGAAAGCCAAGGGTGAGCAGAGGGGAAAAGGCAGCCAGGCCTGTGCCAGCCTCCAGGGAAAGGTGGCCAGAGGATAGTCCAGAAGGCAGCACGTTGCTGCCTATGGAGACAATGTGCAGAATTAGCATGTCTGTACCTGTTTTCTTTACCTTCTCACTCACCCTCATCTGCTATGTGAAAAGCAAACACTCCTCTTCCTTCTGTAGTATTAGTTAAGGACCTGTTCTACTCATGAGCCTTCCATTATGCCTGAGCTGAAGCCCCTCTTTCTCAGGACACATCCTTGATAGCTTCTTTCACCCCTTGCACTTCAAACAAGGTGCCTTGTTTTTCCTTTGCTGGAAAACGATTATCATGAGACGACAGTGATGCTGAGCCCTTCTATGTCCTCACTGGAGAAACCTGTTCCCTGGCATGGGGCAGAGCAGGCAGAGGAGGAGCTGGATGTGCTTCAGCTGCCAGTGTCCCACTAGCCATCCTCTGTTTCCATGTGAAATCTCCTGAGGCGGCACTTCTCCTGAGGTATGATGCTGAGCAGCACACACCTGTGCCCCCTCTGCCACACACCTTTATGTGGCTGCATCCCATTCCACGGCTCGTAGTCCCCATGACAACCCTGGCACATCAACAACAGCACCCTGCTACAACCACCCGCATGGTTACACTCACCAGGGCTGGGTGGAGGTGACAAGTGACCCCCTGCATGTCCCCGAGGATGAGGAGGGGCCGCAGGTTTGCATGGATCATCCTGCTGTGCCGGCCATGCTGTGCCATGTCACGGGCTCCCAGCTTCCCGCGCACCCGAGTGTACCTGGCAGGCGGCCGGTACCTGTGCCGGAGCCCGCACTTGGCACTGCCGCCCTTCCCAAGGAGAAGCTCTGCCTGTGGCTGCCGGTCTGCCGTGGGACGACATGCTGCACGCTGCTCCCGGCCATATGGCCTGCTCCCGCACACCCTGCGCCCTAAATCCCCCCTGCAAACTCCAGCAGCTTGCTCCGCTGCCACCGGCATCGCCAGTCCTGGAGCTTGAGGTCCCTTTTGTTGTCACAGCCTGGGGTTTGTTGCAAATACAATGGGGGCAAAAGCAACAAAACCAACACCAACCCCATTGCCCCATGTCTGCTTTGCAGCACACCCTCCCCAGCCATGGGGATGCCCCACATAGGGATAGCTGCTCTTATCCCTTCTACATTTGGGTGTGCTTTATCCTAAATGATTGTGGTTTGAATTAGCAACTTGCATGAGAGGTTGTGAGGGAAGGAGTGGTGAAGAAGAGGGATGCCATGGCAGTGCTGGGTAAGCTGGGCTGTGCACCACCGCCTCCATGTGTGCTTATATGGTCTTTTGATGCTCAAAAGGCTGCTGGAAACTTGCTTTCAACAGGAAAAGCAGACTGTGCTCCGGCTTCCCTCGTAATAGCTGCAGGGACCAGCTGCACAAGCCCAGCATGGGAGGGAAGTTTGGGGCTGGGCTGTTCTCACTCCACTCACAGGCACCTGTGAGGGAATGATTTGGGTCCAATGCTGCATCTGCTGCCCCAAAGCTCAGCTTAGTGTAAAGGGGGCTGCAAAGACCCTGCACCCATATGCAGAATGATATCCAGGCCACACCAGCAAAGCCCCAGTGGCCAGCAAGCTGCTGTGTACTGAGTGCCTGTGCAGGGGGAGCATTCATCAGCACAGCCCCTGCCATCATCATGGTCTCTGGGGTTAACCCTAAATGCAAAGTCCATACCCAGCCAGCCCTGCCGGGACCCTGAGTGTCATAGCCAGTGCTCGGGGGCCTCTGTGGGTATACTTGTGGGCACGGCTGCCCTCCAACAGCAGCAGCTTGGGGAGCTCAGGCTGCCAGCCTGGATCCTGCTCGCCCATGCTGCATCATCAATTAAAGATGAGCCCTTGCTTTGAGCTGATTTTCTCCTCGTTCCTCTGGATGTCATTTGGGTTCGGATCCAGACGCCTTTGGGAAGCTGGGAGCTGGCAAATCTCAACTTTTGAATGTTTGCAATTACGATGGCAATGGTAAAGGCACATATGTTTCTGTGTTCTCCAGAAGCCGTTACAAGGCACAGTTGCTCTTTTACAGCCTTTTTACAGCCAGAGCATCAAGCACAGGCAGGAGAATAAAACCCTTGTGCACATTGGGATGGAAGTAGGGTGGCTAGGAGCTGCTCCAGGCTCTGCTACAGCATCCCGGTGCCCTTCTACATGTTCATTTAACTTCCCCTTGCTTTAGCTCTTTATCACCAACACCAGAAGCCCACGACTTCCTTTGGCTACCCTCACCCACTGAGCCTGTGAGGACTTGTGTAGGGGAGCAGCATCTTACCGCACATTAACCCAGCACCCAGCCCCAGGGATCTCTTATCCTAGTCCTAGACTATGGATCCATGATTTCCCAGCAGGATGCTGATGGCTAAAGTAATTTCTCCCATAGTGAAGTCAAATGTAAGGAGAGCCTCCTTTCTAGCTCTGCTCATGGCTGGAAGAGCATCAGCTTCAGTAGTCAAAGTTTTGGAAGGGGACAGGTTTGTCTGGGTGTCCTGGGGGATAGTGGGAGGTGCAGAGGGTGCCAGCACCCCATGTACCCCCAGGGGTAGTGGCAGGAATCTGCCTCTTCTCTGCCTCCAAACAGGGGACACAGTCACAGCACATGCTGACAGCTCTTCCTGACAGCCTTCCTTTGCTTCCAGCTCTTCCCAGCTGATGATGTTGGGAGTTAGCTGCCGATTTGCAAGCAGCAAAACCAAGTCTAGCAACACTCCTTGGCACATGTGCAGGAGGTGCTGGCTGGCAGGAGCTTTCCTGCCCAGCACAGCCCTTCAGTGTTGGGTATTCACCCACAGCAGCATCCTTTCCTCCATTCGTTCACTCCTTAGTCAGGGAGCCAACTCAATCCTGCATGGCAAAAATCACTTTTGGGAGCAAATGTCTCTGATTCCCTGGCTCTTGTAGGAGCTGTCTTGGTAGTTCTGGGGCTCTGAACACCCTCTGCCTGCTTTCACAAGGAGCTGATTGCACCCCAGAGCCTCTCATGCTCAGGGACACTCCCATGGCTTTGCTTCACATGGGCAACGGTGATGGCTCCCTCATCATCATCATCATCACCACCGGGGAGGCGCCTGGCAGCTCTGCCTCCCTCCACGCTCCCATGATCATCAGGGATCTGGGTCTGTCAGGATCCCTGTCCATGACATAGAGACCATTGCCAGAAACAGTCTGTTTATAGTGTCAATGCTTGGCATATTCCTCCCCACCAGTATCCTATTTCTGCAAGCAGAGAGACACCCTTCTGTGGTCTGGGTGGCATCACTGCAGGGCATATTTCTGTGACATCCTACAGGTTTGGTGGCCAAATCCTACCAGAGCCCCTCTCCTAACTCCCTACCCTGAGAAATACCCATAGATGTTGCATGCTTGTGTTTTTGCTTTTTCTCTGGAGGTCTCTGCTGACCTGATTCTTCCTGCAGGTCCTGACACTGATTCCTGGAGATGTGAGTGGTGTGGGTGCCAGGCTATAGGATTTCACTCCTGCAGCCCCCTCCCTTGTGGGATACAGCTAGTGGTTGGGTGGTTTGTTTGACAAAGACAAGCTGAAGGCTCAGTGGGGCTGTGGGTGGATGTGCCAACAACACACAGAGCCAGCCCTTGCAGGGGATTGCTCCTCCACACCGTGCCCTCGGGTTTGGTTTCCTTCTGGGTTGATGCACGCAGCTAACCCCTGTGAGCAGCTCTCCCTCCCTCGCTATTGCTCCCGGAGACCCTTAAAATCGGCTGCTTCACATTCAATGAACATCCTCTCCCCCTTAAACCCATTCCCATTCTCCCAAGTCACGCCAGGCAATCGTTTTCCAGCAAACTCCCTGATTTTGGCCAGTTTTTCGCTCTGCTTGCTAACAGCCTGTTAAACCCTCCAGGCCCCTGAGGCGGCTTTGCTCGCACGCATGTCAGGAGCAATCGCCCAGTGCCTGGGAAATGACTGCTGGCATCACCTGGGCAGCAGCAAACTTTGCTTGCACAGCTTCTCTCAAGGCCGATGCCGCTGTTGGTTATTAGCGCTAACGGCCCCCATGTCTGCCACTTCCTGCAATGGGGTCTTTCATCGGAGAGCCCCTCCGAGATTGGAGGAAAGTTGGCTTTCAGAGATGTGCAATTTTCTTCCACCTCACTGGCTTTTTATCTCTTTCAGAAAGCTCTGGAGGCTACAAGTTACCTTGCCTAATGGATCTCTATTAGGTTGTGGCGCTGAGGGGAGCGATCGGATGTATCCCAGGCTCCAGCTGCTCTCCTTATCCATGCTTTCACCAGCCTCCAGATGGGAAGTGGCTGGGGGCCTGCAGGGCCACACTTGGTGACTTGGGAGAGGGTATTTTACCCCCTAAATCCCTCCTGCAGCAAAACACGGCAGCGTTCAACACTGCTGTTTGTGCAAAGCTCCCATCCGAAACACTGCATTGCCTTGATGCTCAGGAAGGATGAAGACAGTGTGTTTTGTTTCCCTGTGTGACATGTGGAGCAGTGCTCTTGCACCCCAGCAGCTCTCAACAGCCAGCTATAGCCCCACATGCCCATGGGAAACTGTTCAAGCTCTGCAGGAGCTCCAGGTCCATGTGAGACCCTCTGCCTGCTGGCTGTGGTGGGGCAGGTAAGGGATTGCTCTGAGGACAGGCTGGTCCACAGAACTTCAGCACTGGTCCAAAGGAGGGAGCTGAGCCTCCCGACCTGTTTTGTAGAGTCATAGAATCACAGAATGGTTTCTGTTGGAAGGGACCTCAAATCTCATTCTGTTTCAACACCTTCCACTAGACCAGGTTGCTCCAATCCCTGTCCAGCCTGGACTTGAGCACTGCCAGGGATAGGGCAACCACAGCTTCTGTGCCAGTGCCTAACCACTCTCATAGTGAAGAATTTCTTCCCAATATCTAAGTTAAATCCCCTCTCTGGCAGTTTAAATCCACTTCCTTTTGTCCTGTCACTACATGCCCTTGTCAAAAGTCCCTTTCCAGGTTTCTTGCAGGCCCCCTTTAGGGCCTGGAAGCTGCTTTAGGGTCTCCCTGGAGCCTTCTCTTCTTCAGGCTGTACAAGCCCAACTCTCTCAGCCTGACTCCATTGGAGAGGTTCTCCAGCCCTCTGACCATCTTCATGGTGCTCATCTGGACTTGCTCTAGCAGGTCCAGTTTAATCCTATCTCTATCATTACAATGTCTTTTGCAACACTGCATGCCTGAGTGCTGGTATCCGGATGCTGGCACTGCACAGCTCAGAGGCAGCCCCATTCCCCAGGTTAGAGTACTGACAGGGCAAGGCAGGATGAGGCAGTACTTGCCAAAGGAGACAGTGGTGGTGCTGGATTTGCTGCCTTTCCCTGCGGCAGGAAGCTGGACTTTACAGAGAGGATGAGGGTGAAGTTACAGATCCCATGTATCGCTGCACCTTGCCTGGCCTCCCTTGTCCCACGCTGCACAACAGGCCAGTGCTGGGCAAGGGGCTCAGTGACACCTCGGTTTCCCCCACCTTGCTCTTACTGCCACAGCCCAGTAAATGACACCTTTCTGGGGAGAGGACTGGGTGGTGAAGAATTAATACCTCTGCTATGGGTGGCCCTGGCTGGAGAGCAGAGCAGTGGGTGCACATCACCCAGACACGTCCAGACTTTGATATCCAAACAAGGGGCTCACCAGTGGCTAAAATCATCATGGCTGTGGGGAGAATGCATTTCTGGAAGTGTCCTAGCATCCCCCCCCACTTCACCCATCCTGCAACGCCCCTGTGCACAGTTCCCCTTGGGGGACGCTCACACGAGGATGGCTCTGCTGCTGTCCCCCTTCCCCGTTTATCCTCCAGCTGCGGGGCTGCTGGAGGGTCCCACACAGCCCCCCAAATTGCCAGCCTGCCGCTGAACAGCTCCCTCTCTGGAGCGGGGGGAGTCTCGCCGCGGAGCAGGGGGGATGCTCAGGGGCCGGTGCCATGCGTGCCCGACGGGGAGGGCGGACGCCGTGCCTCCCGATGGCGACGGGCAGCCTGGCAGAGGACTCGGTGAAGGACCTTCTCCGGTTTCCTCGGGAGGCTCTCGGGCGGCGGGGGAGCAGAGCCCCGCTCTCCTTCTGGCAGCGCCGGCTCCCTCCCCCCTCCTCCCTCCTCCTCTTCCTCCTCCCGCTGCTCCTCCCGCCCCGGTGCGAAGGGCTTTCGCTGCTTTTCCCTTTCCCCCCCTGTCCTCCGCGGAGCGCGGTGCCGGGAGGTGCGGGCAGAGGCGCGGGGATGGGGCGGCCGCCGGCCCCCTGCCCGCCCGCCAGCTCCCGCCGC
>JASSUY010022210.1:0-10628 GCA_032466535.1 Forpus xanthops
GGAGACGAGAGGAGAGGAGAGGAGAGGAGAGGAGAGGAGAGACAAACTCTTACCTCCTCTGCTTGTTAGTGATCTTCTGGCCAGATGACCTCAGAGATCTTTACACCAAAGCTCCAATGGGAATTAGTACAATCATTTGAGTCCTGAATTGATAACTATGTAGTTGAAAGCCTTTGGATTTATATGCCTAGCCAAGAAGTCCAGCTTTTCACTCCCTATGTTTGTGTGTATAGACATGCTGGTTTTACACAGCATCATTATTATTGTCCATTGTTCTACCTGGACAGAAATGTGCAATCATTTCATTCATGGTTACTGGTCCATATGCCACTCACAGATAAAATAAAGCTTTTCTTACACCAGATATCTCTATAGGGTTTCTAAAGAGAGCAGCAGAATGTCACCATCCCTGTTAATGATGGTATTTATGAAGCCTGGCTTTATTGGCTAGATCACAGGGGAGATTAAGTCCAAGAATGACCTGAAAATATATATGTATGTATATATATACACACACTTTGCTGGAAGGAGAAGAGGGATTCTGATCCATAAATAAAAATTCAAGGAGAGTTAATATTTTTTTTTTAATTTTGCACTTTTTTTCTTTTAGTAATTATAACTCAAATCAAAATATTGTGTTCAACTTGACCCTCTAATTTTTACATTCATTTGCCTTATTAATTTTTTTTTCTCATTTTTATAATTTCTTAAGGTAAGCCATATTTCTATGAAGAATGACTTTTTGAAATGGAAAATCATTTTGCTTGGGAAACATGAAAGCAAATACATTTCCAAAAGAGAAATATTTTGCAAATATTGAAATTAAATATTTGGGGACTAATTTCCCCACAGCTTTTTCAGTCAGCTTCAAGTCCAGTTTTTGCAATGAGTCTCCATCCCTTTCCCATGGTATATTTGAGAAAATCTAACTTAAAAGTATACCCAGCTGCAGGGAGACTGCAGACTTGTTTGCTCCACCAGGAATTCAGTTCCTGCAAGAAGAAACCAAAGCAGTGCCACAATTGAACACCATCTTTAATAGCCAGAATTTTTTCATGTCATTATTCTTACCTATTTAAGATTGGCAGCTGAAGCAACCCAATGATTTAACATTGCCTTGTGGATTGGCATGCTTGTAGGTTCAGATGTGTATGGACTTTATCCTCAGAGAACTGTATTTCTCAGACAGAGAATTGCCTAGCTCCCACTGTGGCAAAGTATTGCAATATTAGGTAGGTGTATTGTAAAGGGGTTTGGCTTCTCTGAGGTCACTCCAATTAGGATTTAGATGGCATCTAAGCTGTTATGGTGGCCACTTTATTAATTTCTTTTAACTTAGAAGGCTTTAACATCACACTCAGAAACACATTGCTCTTCTTGCATAGTGAAGAAGAAATAATATTTTGAATCTCAAAATGCTTACAAACACAATAAAAAAGTGATGACATGAGGCTACTTACACTCGGTTTTCAGTATGGAAAGATGAGAACTTAACAATTTATAGGAAAAGGCATTGAAGCTTAAATCTCTCTTCCAGCAACCCCGGTAAAGTCCTGAAAGCTAATACCAGTAAGGTAAAAAACACGTATAATTAATTAAGGGTCACTCAGTAGACTTGTGTTTATGCAACCATAATTTTGTGATGGGTTAAACGCACAAATTAAAATGAGACTCAGGAGTCTGGACATGATTTTAATGCTTTAACAGCGAAATAACACCCCCTTAAGATGTGTGAAGCATTAATTTTATGTAGCTGAGAATCAAAGTATTTATATGTTTGTTTATTTACTTGTACAATGGCATTTCAAGCTCCTTTAACATCATTACTGCGTCTGGGTACCCTCCAAATACATGCTCAGATGTTAGATAAGATAAATAGTAAAATAATTTGTGTCTGTAATTATTGCTGCTGCTGCTGCCAGAAATCCTTTTGATACCTTTTGATACCTAAGACCAAACAGAAAACCTAATTCATGTAAATTAGTAGATCATAATAAAGCTAAGGAAGAAACACTGCAGCACCAAGTGAAACACTGATATAAAAATGAAGATGGCCAAATCTGGGAAGGTTTGACCCTCAGAGACTTTGATGGGATGTCATTTTAGGAGGAGACTTTTAGGTAAGGAACGATGCAAGTCTCCTTCCTGTTCTACCTACTGTATTCCTTGGAAAATTCCCTGCTACCAAGTAGTGCCAGGCCAATTCCAAACCAACCACAGACTTCTGTGCAAAAGTCAAAGGCCAGCAAAATCACCACTGCCTTACATGAATAAATTTTCCGCTCATTTTGCTCTCATGCCTAAGGTGGGACTTATCTCTTCTTTCTCCAGGTACTGGCAAAGCCCATAGCTAGGGTCAAGCTACTCAGTGAAAAGAAATAGGCAGTCCCAGGATGTGAATGACATCTTAAAATTACTGTCTAAAATATGTATACGATTCAAAGAAGTGCCTTTTCCTCTCCACTTATCGTTGAGAAACTCCAGACAACTACCTGTAAGTAAACCTTTTCTCTGTAATGTCCAAAGTTTTCTGGGAAGATCCCCAAGCCTGATGATGCATGATAGTTGACTGGATAGACCTGAAAAAGGCCATTTCTCCAGCTGGATATTTAGCCTAGTCTAAGGACCTAACTCTGAGCATGAGGAAGTAGAGAAACATGCAAAATGAGCCAGGTAACACAGCAAGCACAGTCAGAAACCTGTCATAAGAGACCTCAAGGGGAAAACTCAGTTGTTTTCTGAGTCGCCAGTGAGTCATTGGCCAGCTCCCACAAACATTGATGCAGGTTTTAGAGACCAGAGGACTCTAAATAAATGTCATTATTCAGAAACAGGAGCACTCTTCCTGGATATTCACTATAAAGAGTGTTTAAACGCTGATGTTCCTACTTCACACATCTCAACTGATGGGAATAATCCAGAACATAACTTCGTTCTTTGATTTCATTCCAGTCTTAGTTTCATAGCTCTAACAACACCAAAATCAATCATGCGGATGTGTTTGTGGGCAGAGAAGGACTTTTCCTGACCCCCTAAAAAAGTAAAGGACTCAGCCCCAATGCTGACACCAGTCCACTGTAAATATGATGAACATATTTATAAGGAGATAGAGAATCATAGAATCATAGAATAGTTAGGGTTGGAAAGGACCTTAAAATCAGTCAGTTCCAACTCCCCTGCCATGAGCAGGCACACTTCACACTAAACCATGCCACCCAAGGCTATGTCCAGCCTGGTCTTGAACACCGCCAGTGATGGAGCATTCACAACTTCCCTGGGCAACACATTCCAGTGCCTCATCATCCTTACAATAAAGAACTTCTTCCTTATATTCAATCTAAACTTCCTCTCTTTAAGTTTGAACCCGTTACCCCTTGTCCTATCACTACAGTCCTTCATGAAGAGTCCCTCCCCAGCATCCTTATAGGCCCTCTTCAGATACTGGAAGGCTGCTATGAGGTCTCCACGCAGCCTTCTCCAGGCTGAACAACCCCAACTTTCTCATCTTATCTTCATATGGGAGGTGCTCCAATCATCAGTGATATCGATATAAGAACAATGATACTAGTATAAGAACAGCAGTGCTAAAGAAGGATCAGGCAACTTCTTCCCTATCTCTTTTTCCATTGCTGAGGACATATGCTATGAACATTTCAGAGGAAGACTACCACCATCATACCTATCCCTCACTGAATACCAACCAAGTGTGGTCAGTATTACACCCTGTGCCTGAATCTCCTCTTGGGAGTCTCTTTTGAAAAGCCTCGAACTCCAGGGCAGTCAATGGCATTTATTGATCACCTCTGACAGCTTGTCTGCTCCTTTGAGGACCAAGAACAGCTGACAGGCCAGGAAATCCAACATTGGACCCTTGTTCAGGGCTGACTGATCCAAAGCTGACAATTGAGACGGCAGGCTTTCCATAGTGCCAGTGGCTCTTTCAAGGGAGAGGAAAGGGCCTTTTCAGAAGCAACATCTTCCAGAAGATCAGGATCTGAGGTGATTCCTATTTCTGAATCAGGTGCTGAATCAACTGAATCAATCCTGCTGCATTTACTGCTGCAAGTTGCCTCTGCTTTGCTGAATGCAAATAAGAGTCAGCAAATCATTACTTGAGCAAAAGCTAGAGGTCATGGAGAAGTCTTAAGGATGGAGTACATAAGATAGGGGAATGATCTCAGAAATGAATGAGCAGACGCATGTGTATCTTTTTTGAAATGAGATCATATATTTTTATACATAGGAAAAGTTTGACTTTGGTTTAGCAGAAGGGATGCTAAATAAACCATGTTGCAGATCAAGCTGATTAATGACATTTGTGGGCGCTTATCCACATGATATACACTGGTTTGCTGAGATGTGTTAGAGCACATGCAGGCCTGTGAGTCTATCTTGCATATCTCTTCTCCTGACCCATTACTGCAACTAGTGTGTACACAAATATCCCTAAACACAAGAGTTGTAAGGGGGCACATCCCCCATTTAAGTAATGTAGTTCCTAAGCCATAGCTGGTGCCAAGCTGAAAAATGGTCAAAAGTATCATCTAAAATATGCTACAGAACTACCTAAAAACACCTAGAAATCTTTGTGATTATCCTGCAACAGCAGGAATATGTTTATCTGGATTAATCTTAGCCCAAGCTCTTATCAAAATCAATAAACTCCTATAGTTATGATAGATGTTTTCCTTTCCATGTCACTGGGTTCTTATTGACTACAGATTTCCCAATGCCTCAAAGGAAAAATGGCTTCTGTTTCTAACAGAGCAGATTTACGTTGGAGAAGAGAGAAAATTTGGGTATCCAGTGGCCTGAAGGGAGAGCTTAGTCAACGGAACCCAACAATTTCGGGGGGGGAGCAGAGAATATTTATTTTAGCAATAAGATGAATGCTTGATCCTCAAAGTCTGAAGGCAGGTCTTAGTTGAAGGGTTATTCACTCTGCATCCACAGTAAAGATGCATGACATCATGTCAGAGATGTGGATCAAGTAGACCAGAGGGAATGGAAAGAAAATTTCATGAAAACATAGGATTTCCTCATGTCTCCAAGCATCATAAATCATGTCTGAGCTGCCAACACATGCTATGCTGATCCATCATACTCAAGTAAATCAAGCACTCAAGTGCTTGACCAGCCTGAGGTCTTCAAGAAACCAGGAGGTATGAAGATACCATTTGAAGGCTTGGAAAGCTGGTCTCCCAACTTAATGCTCCCCCTCCAAAAAGAAAAACAAACTCAGAGAACACCTACTTCCACTTAAACAGGTTAGGAATGGCTTGAGCAGATTTCCTCTGCACCGTGGGCAAGAGAAATCTGAGACATGCTGCTAAAGCCAGAAGACAAGCAAAATATGGGCATTATCCACTATCAGGACAAGAGCAGAGAGATGCGACGCTCTGGAACACCAAATCAGGGCAAAGATGCTGAATTTGATGTTCAGGGTTTTTGTGATAAAGCTTCAAGGCAATTTGTCAATGAAGTGATATGGGGACATGTCCTTACCTACACCCCTCTTTTACATCCCCTGATGCAAAAAGGACAACTCTATAAAGCAAACTTCACAGCTGTTCCTGTGTGACATCCATGAAATACTGATGCATACACAATAGGAATAGATAGATGTCATCAAATGCCTAGGCTTCCACCTTCCTCTCCCATGACCCTTTTGGAAAAGGTCTACTAAATACAAACAAGGTTGACAGGCCCATACGGAAGCATAACTCTTTTTTGTTGCACAGGCTTTTATAGAAAAGCCACTCTATGGAAATTAATAGACAGCAATATCCCGATTATACATATATATGCATATATACATACGTATTACTATATACGGTGCACACAGAATGAAAATTCTTACAGAAAGGTTATCAGTATCTGACATACTTTATCAGGTTTTCACAAAGGAAAACATCCTGCCTGCTATTAATGGAAAGACCCTGGGTTGACTGTTCAGAAATCCATCATAGGTTCAGTCTCTCCTCCCTCATTTTTGGCTTTCCCATGGATCTTGTTCAGTTCTTACTCAAGGATCCTCCTCTCTCCAGGCTCAGCAGAATTTTATATCCCCCACCACTTCCTGTCCCATACTGGTCCTTTTAAAAGAAGTCTGTCATGAAGCAGCTGCAATCAAGGATCATAGTTCAGGACCTGTGCCTATTCATTGCTGTTTCCTCAGAGTCCCTAAATATAGCTTAAAATTTATCACAGAATCTATAAATCTGCTCCAGTGCAACTTCACAGGAAGTAAATTCATCAGCGATCATCTCTGAATGAATGCAGAAAAAGGATAACCTTTGGCAACTAGCCTGAGGTTTTGCAAGTGAGACAACTTCACCTCTCACACAGAGGACTCCTCTGACCTCCCTGGCCATGGGCAATCTCGGTACATGGGGAAAGAAACCAGGAGTCTCAAGAAGCCAACACTCATAGACTCACAGAATGGACTGGGTTGGAAGGGACTTTAAAGCTCATCTAGGTCCAACCCCTGCCACGGGCAGGGACACCCTCCACTAGAGCAGCTTGCTCCGAGCCCCATCCCACCTGGTCTTGAGCACTGCCAGGGATGGGGCAGCCACAGCTTCTCTGGGCACCCTGTGCCAGTGCCTCAGCACCCTCACAGGGAAGAATTTCTTCCTTATGTCTAATCTAAGTCTACCCTCTTTTGGTTTAAAGCCATTGGCCCTTGTCCTATCCCTACAAGCCCATGTAAAAAGTCCCTCTCCAGCTTTTTTCTCAGGCTTCTTTACATACTGGAAGGCTGCTTTAAGGTCTCCCCTGAGCCTTCTCTTCTCCAAGGTGAGCAAGCCCAACTCCCAAGAAGCCCATCATCATAGGTGCTCCAGCCCTTGGAGCATCTTTGTGGCCCTCAACCCCCAACTGCATTCACAGCAGTTTATATTGCTTTCTTTTGACTTCTTAATTATTCATAAGGATCACAGGTGAGAAAGGAATCTCTTCTGTGACTGGTGAATATTAGGGGAGACTGTAATTAAAAGCAGACTTTGAGCTGATGGATTGTGTCCTGACCTGAACCTATGGACAGAAGTGCTCCCTGCAGCCACTGGGACCACCCCATCTACACACTGGTTGATTTGTGGCTTAGCAAGAAAAGAGTTATCCAGTCAAGTAATGTAAGAAGATTACTGAGTTTCTAACATAGAAATAGTTATGTGAATGATTGCACTATAATATTGCAATAGAGTATTAATTGGGAACTAAAACATTTCATGGGCTGAGTCTAAATACATACGGAGAGGTTTAATTTTCCACATTAACATGAACATCAGCCTGTGAGGTTCACGAACAAGCTTCCCCTGAGCATTTCAGTCACTTCTGCCTTCCTAGAGGACAAGTTTGCATGAATTATTTTAGTGCCTCTGGAGCTGACAGTAACCCAGAGTGGAAATGTAAAAGGACAGGTTAAATAACCAGGTATTTTGTACCTTGAGAGAAAAAATGAGTTTAGCTTCAGGTCAAAGACTTAATTTAAACTTATAACAAGGGAAATATACTTCTAAGATAGAGTACTCCAACATCCACCCGGGAGTCTGCGTAGCCTCAGGGAATTGTGTGAAACAGGTATAAATTTGCTGTACATTCGTGTTGTGCCTTGCTTTCTGTAGAACTGTAGTTTAGATATAGCCATGCTTTCTGTAGAGCTGTAGTTTAGATATAGCCACACAGGCACACATAGAACGTCACACAACCAACAAAGACAGATGGGTGGCAATAGGCACCCTCCAGTTCTCTAGATGTAGACATACACATAGGCTTGACACACACCACGTTTCCTTTGATGACAAAGTACAGAGTCCTTGACACCAATAAGCACTGTCTGTACCTGAACATGTATATTGTATGGAGGAATGAAACCAAAAAAATGCATTAAAAAAACGGCATGAAGATTAAAAACTCAACCACTGAAATGTTAGGAAACACCAAACTGAATTATTCAGCCTTCCTCCACCTTCATTCTTCCTTCTGCATAGGACAATTGCATTAAGTATTCCTTCTTTGCCTCATTGAGGACACAGGGAGGATGCTGACCTTCATGAGCAGCGGACCTGTATTGTGCTCGCTCCTCAAGCCTTCCTCCCTGCAAACCTGCTGAAGCTGGTGGGTTTTCCCTGGGGCTCATCCAAGCACTTCACAAGTGATGGATTTATCTTCACAACACATCTTTGAGCAGAGAAGGAGCTCCTGTCTGTTCTCCAGATTTGGGGATGGGAGAAGGTGGAAGAAATTAAGCACTAGATTTGCAGTATTTCTAATATTTACTGTATTCTGCAGGATTAATACAAGCATGAGATACTTTGGCTTAAGATATCACTGAACATTCCTGCAAAACAACCTTCAGGGTGTGCAATCAGACATCACCAAAAGGGGTGATAGCATTATTAGTGGCTGTCCTCATGTGAGCTTCCTAGTGCCGTATCAAAAATCTATGAAAGAGGAAAGGATAAATACAACATTTTTAAGGCTTCATTTACAGTTTTCTTCCCCATAAGAACTTCTGATCTGTTGTCCCAAACACTTCCTAGACTCTGTGAAAAACAAGATAGGTTCATTCCCTCTAGTCCCATCATCATCCACCCTTGTTCTTCACTAGATTAAAGCCAGGCCTGAGTGGATCAGGAGTCTCAGTGATCAAAAAAGAGTAGGAAAACACGTGTTTTACGGTGATGTGTGCATTAACAATAGGTGTGATGCTGAGGGGAACAAAAAAGCCGTGCTGAGGACCCGAAGGCCCTATTTTGAAGGGTTCTTCAGGGCAATTTTAGTCTGGCTTTTTGGCCTGAGCTACTGTTAGTGTGGTAGCACTTTAGGTGGCTTTCCAGGGAAACCATGCTGCATGAGCCAAGGTAAAATTTCATCACCCTAAGGTGGAACTACTGGGAAATCACTTCAAAAACACAGTTAATCTAAACCTAAATACAAGTTTAGATGCTTCCTAAAACAACTCATAAATCAAATGCACAGGAGAAAAATCAAAGTTTTGCAGACTCTGTAAATATCATTTCTCACTTCTTCCACCTTGAAGCATTGAGCTTGGTAATCTTCAGTATCTCATGTGAGAACGTGTGCTGACACAAGACCTATGCAGCTGAAAAGTTAACTAAGGCAGATAAACCAAGGTGATAACACTGAAATTAATTGGGAGGTCTTGATTCAAGTCTTACTGCATTACTTGTTGGGAGTCTTCCCACTACTGCCAGTGGACTTCTGCTTGGGCATAAGCAGAATGCAGTTACTACCATCACACCAGCACAGCAGCTATTACTCACTCAAATCCCCAGAAGGCATTTTGCCTGCAAAAAGACCACAAGGTTTGACCCCACTAATGATTTCCGTGGTGTTTTCTGCACAATATAGATCACCAATGTAGAGCTGTGACTCAGAGGGCTTTCCTGCTCCAGCCTGCCCATCATCAGCTCTTCTCTGCAATCTCAAAAATGAAAAAGGAGAGTAGCCATTCACAAGGCGTTTGCCTAAGAGCAACAGTTCTTTTTCTGTAAACCAGTCTTTTCTCAGGTGTTAAAGGGAAGTAAACAAAGCAAAGCAAATAATAAATCACCATAACAAAACCAACCAAACCCCAAAATCCTTCAACACATTAAAAATCTGGAATATTTACTCTGGAAGAAAAAGAAAAAAGACATAACTGAGAAACTGGTTGACTCATGTTAATTTTGCATCCTGGCCGGTAATCAAGGGATACGTGGTGTGAGATCCTATTCATCCTGCTCCTGACATCAGAACACAAGATAAGTGATGTAAGAACTCTCTAGACAAACTGTGTGTGTTTCTTAGGGTATATGTAGACACAGCGTCTCCATTTGTGTCCTTTTTGGGATGCTCATTATCTGAGCAGGCCTCAGTCCTGCATCCTCTCATTCAATACCCCCAAGACCTATGAAATAACATCAGAAGGAAACTGAAAGAAGAAGTTGTTTTCAGGTTTTAAAGGAAAAAAAAAAGAAGTTAGAGCAAGAAACTCAGGAGCCAGTTCCCTCTAAACCAAACTGAAAGATAAAAGCACAGTCATAGATGAGCATACCAATGTGAACACTGGAATCATTATCTTAGTCCAGCTGCAATCTGTTGATGAGCAAAAGGAGGGAAAGGTTGTAGCATCATGAATTAAAAAATAATAATCTCTCAAGCTTAATATCAGCAAAGATGATTATTTCTTTTGATTTGTCAGACTAATTGGAAATAGCTTTACAATTTGCAATGATTAATTAGGAGCCAACAAGATCTCCATTTGCATCTCAGTAATTCTTCGCTCTGCTTTATTTCAACATTTAGTCTTTATGCTTAAAATACTCATTGAGTAAGCAGAAAGGTGATTAACACAAGGTTTTAAATGTGTGCTATTTGTTCTGACTTTCCTTTACACGTTTTTATCAACAGAGAAGAAAGGAAAGAATATACAGTATTACAAAACAATTACTGTCTGTTCCACTTACAACTGCTAAATCCTTCTCTATGGTAGACATAATTTAACAGTTCATGGCTAATGAACTGGGTTCATTTTGAAACAGGGTTAAAAAAGCACAAATAAAGGTCAGTACTCTCCCTCTTCTCCTCCATTCCAAAATCAAATGACTATTTTTCTGAAACTG